>ML821519.1:39478-57220 GCA_009831015.1 Picea engelmannii
ATAACAGTGAACAGAAAACACATAACACAGCAAATGATAAAGGAGTTCACCCCTCTCTTGGGCTACATCTCCTGGTCCAGCTTCCAATGGATCTTTTGTATTATTTGCTCAAAGTGCTAAAATATGTACTTTACAATGCTCAAAATTCCAAATAGATGGCTCCAATGGCTTCAAAATGTCCAAAAACCCCTAGCTGGGCTTTTTCGGCACCTGATTTGGCCAAAAATTGAAGAAGATAGGCTTCCTGGAAGTTCCCCTTCAAACTTGTTATCTCTGGATCACCAAAATGCACCTTTGCGTCCTCAACCTAGCCTTTGTGCTCATATTTGTGTTAAAACCTAGCACCGGGCACAACCGCAAAATTGTGCGAACTGTAGGACGGTTAGGGCACGCCTTGCAACCGCCAAACCATTGGGCATGTGGCTTACCATACGATCGGACGTGCACACAAAAGGGGCCAAGGTTTGAAACTATGGTAAAGTGCCAAGTGGCAAAATGCATGGGATTTGAATGCACGCGAGGTGGTGGTTATATGGTGTATATATATGTGACTAGGGGTCGGGGCTTAGCCCTGGCCTAGACCGCGCCCCAATTCAAAACATATGCAATTTAAATAATTTAAAAACCATATAGATGTTAAGAACCATTGGTGGGCGCGCCGGTTGGGCGGCCCTTCCCAAAGCTCTTCCCCTTGCCCGGAGGTCGCGGGCTCGAGTCCTGCCGACTACACAAGTTTTAAACCATTGTCCACGTGACACGTGGTGGCCCTTGCTTGGGCCACGTGTTACCAATCCATTCGCCACAAACATGCCACGAGTCGGACGCTAATTCATCCACACGACTGCCAACCAACATCTTCCACGTGTCGTACGGCCCTGCCAACTCAACTTCTGCCACGTGTTGTACGGCCCTGCCACATCAACATCCATACAAACTATACAGTCAGCACATTTTTTTTTGCATGTTTGATGATTTGAACAGAACGTGATATCTCTCTCATCCGACGTTCGTTTGAACCCAAACAAGTTGCGTTGGGTTCTTGATGACGAGGCCTACGCACCCATTCGATTTGAAGTGATTCCGAGCACTTTGAATTTTGAGCAAACTTTGATCCCCTAGATCACCATCTGAGAGATGATCTTCCTGCATTGTTTGGCAAAGATCAAGGAAATAGCACTAGGTGGGACTGCCTTTGGTATCCTGTACAATATCTTGTTCAAAGTAATAATAACACTGCGAGGGCTAGACTCATATACAACATGGTGTTTCCATAAATATGGTTGGCCCAAAAGAACCTTACAAACTTCGAGAGGGGAAACATCACAAAATACCTCGTCTTTGAAGGGCTTGATTTTGTATGACAGGCGACATTGTTGGCTAAGGGGGATGTCGCTTCCTTGGTGGAGCCATCCAATGGTGTAGAGTTGCGGGTGCGACGTTGTCGGCAGGGCGAGTCGCTTGAAAACCTCTACTTAGATGAGGTTCTTCTGGCTATTGCTGTCAATGATGAAGTGCAGCGGGGTACCCTTCACCCACATCTATGAATGAAAAAGGCACTCGCCTTCCTCTAGCTCGCTTGGTTCACCGGGCTGGAGCTTGGTGGTAGCAATGGTAGCACTGGGTTCTGCATCAATGATCATTCTTACCCTTTCTGGTTCTGACTCAGAGTCAAAACCTACATCTGATTCAGAGGCTTTCACCTTAGTCACCAATGACTGCTTTGAGTGGCAATCAACAGTGTTATGTCAGGGGCTCTTATGGAATTCGCACCACTTCTCGGTATCTTTCTTTGTCTTTTCGGTGTCATTCTTTGCCTGTGACCTGGATTGGTTGTCCTGAGGCGATCTGTCTTTGATCTATCCTTTGTTCTGCGGGTTGGGGCCGCCCTTTCCTGGATTTTGTTGTGAGGGATGTAATGTTCCCAAGCCAAATTTTTTTCTTAGAGCACTAATTGTTCACCTTTTGTTTGTGTTTGCTTATGTGTTTGCAGGTTTACTCATGGAGTTGCGCATTAGAGTTTATATGATGATGATTAAGCAATGAAACAATAGATCTGAAGCATATACCATAAACAAGACAAGATATAAGAAGGAACACTAATATAGAGCCAATAATGTCAGATCTGACCTTTATTTAGATAGTAGATAGATCCTTGTAACAAGAGATCTGCAAATCTAGAAGAAACCCCAATACTATCCAAAATGGGATGCCAGATGCTACAATAATATCCAATACAATGATAATAGCCTTCCAAAGGCCCTCTGAAGAGAAGATCCAAGCCTCAGGTAGGCCAATAATTGTAGGGGAAGGCTGATGAGATGGGTCCATGATCCAATATAGTGCCAAACCCTCCAACTGGTTGAGTTGTGCACTGTCTTGGTAGCTGCAGACCCTCTAAGTTTCGAACCTCCTCTTCCTGTGCTCCAAATGCCTTAAAACTTCCCTGGAATGTAGATCGGGCTACTAGAACCCCCCTGGCAAAGTATCAATCTAAAGGGTGAAGTTCTGGCTCTCCAAATGAGCAAAACCTCAACTGGTTTGCGCCCCTTGGTTGACTGAATCTCCAATATTTCGCCTCACCTCTAGAAGCCTCCAACTGCTACAAAAAGCACCAGGATGATAGATCGGGCCAAGACAATCCAGCTGGTGAAGTTTCAAGATGATCTATGAAGATCCGGGCCACCAAATGATGGAAACCTACTTTTGCAGTGCGCCCCTCTCTTCTCCAAGTCGTGCCAAGCTCCAGTAAATATTATGCTGGTAAAACCTCCTCCTAAATAGACTAGAAATGATGCACTAGATCATATGAAGAAAAACCAGATGTTCCTTTGCCAAAAAGCTTCCTCCTTACTTCAGATTGAACTGATCTTCTCAAGGTTATGTGCCCTCATGTTGGAAACCCCCTAGGCTGCACACTAGCTTGCCTCTACCAATAGATCTGACCCTTGTAACACTATAGAATGGTGTGGGAGGATTGTTGCACCTTCGGGACCAAGCTTGGATAAAGAAAGGTGGGATCTTTCACCAACGAGTTGATCTCTAGGGTTTTAGTCACAAAACCCTCAAAACTGCTTGTGCTCAAGAGCTCCAATGAAAAATATGATAATAATCCAGAATGCCTTAGAAGTGTGCCCTTCCTTTCTTTTATACCTCCAGTCTATTCTTCTGTTGAGTTAGTTAACCCCTAGGGTTAACCCCTAGCTTAACTCCATCTTTTCTTTTCTTTCGTTGAGTTACCCTTTTTCACACAAAGTCAACTCAGTAATATAACGTTGTGCTTAGGAAGTTGACTTTGTCCCCATGATGCATGAGACTATAGTCTATTGGGGATAGCTAGACTATTTAGTCTCTCCAGACCTCTTCATCAAGAGGTGGGGGACATTATAGGTTCACAGGCCCAAATTGTCGTGTCTTTTGTTTGAGCTTCTGCTCGATTTTGACGGCATCTCGGTAGGCCGCGCCCATGGATGAGATGTCCAAAAACTCCATTTTGGCCCGGATGTATCTATGCAAACCACCGCGATAATTGAGCACCAGATGTCACTCAGAATCTTTGATACCCAACTTGGTGCGCAAGGTATGGAAGATATTTGTGAACTCAGGCAGTGCTTGGTCTCTTTCATGTCATAGTGTGGTCCATTTTTTATACATGTCATCATACCTTCCAACAGGGTAGTATTGTTCCCTATTAACATCCCTGAAGGACTCCTAGGTGACCGCGACTGTAAATAATGAGGGTTCCTCTGTTTCCTTCTGCTCACAGAAAGTTTCCCACCAATCTTTGACATGGGGAATGACTTTGAGGAGCGCAAAAGTAATATTTTATCTATTCAAGAATACATGGATAGAGAAATACCCTTCTAGCAGATTCAACCATTTGTCTACAACATCTGCGTCTATCTGAACTTCAAATATAGGAATATCGAATTTGATTTGTACCTTAAAGGGGGCGACGCCTCCGTTTGAGGAAGATGTGTCGCATGTTGGTAGCCGCCGAAGGATTTGCGCAAAACTTTCCATCATCTCATTCCTCTCTTGCGTGAGGGATTCCTCGAGAAACATTTTGAAGGGATATCTTGTCCTGTTGTCTTTCTTTTCTCCCACCATTAGATGTTGCTTGGGCATGCGAGAGCTTTTATCCTCAAGAGAAACAAGCTCGAGACCCAATTCTTTGTACTCTGACCTCGTTGGGGACATGCATTAAGAACGACAAGGAGCAGACTGCTCTGATAGCATTGATCCAGATTTTATGAGAAGAATGAAATGAATACATATTATTATCAAAAGATGCTTAACATAGAATAACAGATATACAATAAAATTGGTTTCTATTCAATAAGAAAATAAGTTGAAATTGTAAAATGCAACGGAAAACAAGCTTGCTAGAATGGTGGCGGCTTATCTCTGAGAAGAGATGTGATGGTTGCGCTCATTTGCAAGAATATGATTACAATTAGACTCTCAAGGCATTTTTACAATAAACAAGAATGTTAAAAACCCTAGACATCCCAAAACCTAACCTTGGGAGATGAAGTGCCAAAAGTCATGTGGGCCCTGTTTGGGTAAGTTAGTACATCGACTTCCCAGGGTCATAACTTTTGCATACGATCTTCATTTTAGGCGCACGATAGCCCATTGGAAAGGTCTATCTGATGACTATATAAGTTGTTTGTGGTGAGCCGAAGATATTTTAATTGCAATGAGCTCTAAAAACGTTGTTTAGGGCCTCAAAACGGCCACAGAAGTCAAGGACCCGAAAACTAGGAAAAAACTATTGAATTGGAAAACTGCCAAAATGAGACAGTTGGAATAGGTGGGAGGCCGCCAACATCCATATGGATTAGCTAATTGGATATGTTTCAGTTCGAGCTTTGCCACAATGTCATGGGCTAGCAGGAAACAAAAGTTTGTTGCACTCAACACTACAAAAGCATAGTATATTGTAGCTTATGATGCTTGTACAAAAACAATGTGGCTCCGTAAGTTGGTTTTTGAACTGTCTGATTAGGTGTTGAATTCAACCATGATATATTAGAGCTATGTGAAGCCTTCAGAGAAACTGGTGTTCCATGACAGGCCGAAGTACATTGAGATGAAGCATTATATTCTTTGTGATAAAGTCCAGAAGAGAGAAGTGGTTCTCCAAGTATATCTCCACAGATGAGCAAATAACATATATTTTGGTAAAGCCTCTGTCCAAGATGAAAAGTTTTGGTAATTACGAGACAAGTTGGGGCTCATGGAGATGACTTCCTTATTGGAAAAGGAAGTGATTACTCCCAGGTTGGGAGGGAGCATCGATATGTTATTGATTTATGGACAATCATTTTCCAGTTCAGAAAATGGTCCAAGATGGGCAGTTCCTTTCCAGTTGGGAAAGTGGTTCAAGATTTCTGACGGACAAGCATTTTCTAGTTCGGAAAATGGTCTAGATCGGATAGTCATTTTCATAATGAAAATGGTCCAATAGATTGTTGATGTACCATAGACAATGATTCCCCTTTTGGCCAGTGTGGGGGAATGGTCTAGGACAATCATTCTTTTTGGCAGTCACTCTGAGTAGTGGTCAAGTAGATTGGTATGCCTGACTGGGTAGTCATTCTTTCGAAGTTCACAGTTGTGAGCAGTTTCGAAGAATGGTTCGTTTTGGAGGTTGGTGCAGGATAATCATTTCCATCGGAAATGGTTCGGATAGCCATTCCCTAGGGGAGACTCATTCTCTCCAGGATGCATTGTGATTATTGTCGGAGGAATGGACCAGTTAGGTGAATGGTCTAGGTTCAACAATCAAAGATAGGCATTCCCTAGGGAAGACTCATTCTCTCTGGGTTGCACTATGATTAGTGCCGGAGGAATGGCCCAGTTAGGTGAATGGTCCAGGCTAAAAAATTAGGGACAATTATTCTTCTATGCTTGGGAAGAATAGTTCAGATAGCCCATGGTTGATGTTTTACTTTATGAGGCCAAATTCTCTTCTAGATCTCATAGATGTGAGTGGAAGAATGGCCCATATGACTCGGTTTGTATCATGATATCGTTATGCAGGTTGATATCAGATGATATGATTACTATGGAGACTGTATGTCTCTAGAGAGTAGTTGTATGCCACTGTGGTGGATGTGTTCCACTAGTTGTGACTACGTGTCACTGGTTAGTAGCCGTGTGCTACTTGGTGTGGTTATGTACCACTGGATAGTAGTTGTGTACTACTATGGATAGACACAATTGTGTTCTATTGGATGACATTATTTTGATTGCCATGAAGATTATCACTATTGCTAGAGATGATTACTAGCTAGATAGATAGTTAATATGCTAATGGAAAAACATTCTCCCTGTGGAAAATGGTCCAGGATAGTCATTCTTCTAGGACGTATGTCTGGGTTAGAAGAATATTCCTTGTAGCCATCGTGTGGCTTCCAACATCTGTTGGAACAATTATTCTTCTAGGACATATGTCTGGATTGAAAGAATGGTTCTTGTATCACTCTGTAGAGTGAGCGACTTATTCGACATCATGCCCGATTACCCAAATGGAGTATGGATTCAAGAAATGATGAATTTGATGCTATCAAATGCTACTGATAGTGATGATGGTGCTCATGATTTAATCATGAGATAGCCTATGTGGTTATGATGATGCTACCAGTTGAATGGTTTGTTTGTTCTCAAGACCATTGCCTTTAATACCTCCCTAGCTAAGAGGGAGTGTTGATATTATGGTAGTTGCGGGAGGTATTAACCTCCACATGTAACCTTTGACAAGACTAGAATATTACGGGAAGCAAGAGAAACCCTAAGACATTGGATAATAACTCTAGGAGACAAGTTGGCTCAAGATAATATTTAATATTGAGTTATTAGCCTCCATAAAGAGAATTCAACCCAGTCAAGTGAGATAGAGTAATATAAATAGAGGGCGCTAGAGCTCATTTGTCATACTCACTCTCACAATTACATAAGACCAGTGGTGCACAAGTTTGGAGAGGAACTGCAACTGCAACTGGCATTTTGGTATTGGCTTGGAATTTCTCTTGGTTATGGTTTGGACTTTCTGCTTGGCCTTTGGTTATTTGTGCTTGGTGCGCTAGCCTTAGAGAAAGGTGTGCTACCTTGGTTTTTTATTGATTTGATTTTGAAATTATTTTGTCTGTCAAGGTTAAGGTGCTCGGGGGTGGCCTTTGTGCCTATGGTTGGGTGAAAATATTGCTATATTGTCTATGGTGAAATGAGCACAACTATTTTTCTAACATATATGAATATACAAAGCTCGTCACAAAGGTTGGTGTAGTGACTTAAGGTTGTCATAAAAGGCTTGCATATGGGTTTGAAGAGTCTGAGGATTTTTTTTGGGAGGGATGTTCTATAGGGACAACATCAACTCCTTTTGTAGGATTGCTCCTCCTTGTCAGCCGCCAAGAACCAAATCTCTTGGGTTAAGCAATCAAGTGCCTTATTTTTTGGGTTTGGAGTCAAAATTGACTATAGGGTCAAAATGTTGATTGTGAACTTCTTCAAATAGCTCTATATATCTAACGAATTAGGAAAATAATTGGAATGGGAAATTAAGGAAACTTAGAACCTAACCTATTATGGTATAGGGTTTCCTTTCTTTTAACATCTTCTTCCTCAAACAATAAAGTTCTTTAAATGCCTACCATTGACAAGAAAATATAATTGTTTCCCTTTTGGATTTGCTAGACAGAAAGAATTTGGGAGTTGTTCATGGACTTCTTCAATTACATAAGGCCCTTGCCACAAACTGCCAAACTTTCCATGTTTGCCAGGGTCCTCGTGTCTTTTATCCGTCAAAAGACCAAGTCACCTTCTTGGAAGTTTCTAGGCTTTGAATTTTTATCAAAAACTTCTTTCATCCTTTGTTGGTACTCCTTAAACTTGTGATATACCTCATTCCTCTACTTCTCTACCTCTACCAACTAGTTTATCCTACTTTTGATCTTATATGGTTTTGCCACTATATCTTGAAATATTTTCATCATGAGTAGTTCCAATTGAATAGGTAGCACTAAATCCATCCCATAAACTAACTGTAATGTGGATTTTTCTATGGCCCTATTTATGTTGATCCTATCTACCCATAATGCATACATGAGCTAACTGTCCCAAGCCTTATTATTGTTTGCTAGTGTTTTCTCCATGTTTTTCATAAGGTTTTTATTTAAAGACCCGATCTAGCCATTTCTATAACATAACCATATTACTAAAATCCAAGAAGATTATTATATTTTATTTAATCAGATCATATGAACACACATTGTTGCTAGATTTAATGACTTGTTGTCATGTCTGTGTTGATGATTTTGGGTGGAATAGCTCTCAATGATAAATATGTATTTTTTGGTGTCAGGTTTTAAATCATGATTATCTAAAAGATTGTTTTGTGCCAAACCTCTAAATCTATTTTAAGTATATAGTTGTATAGCCAAGAAAATGTTAGAAATCAATTCATATACATTAGTGTCATAATCCCTAAGCTCCTTTTGATATCTTTTGTGACCATTCAATATACACAAGGGTTCATTTGTGTGACTGTTTGCACCATGTTAAAGCATAATGACCTCTCTCAAAAACATGTCATGCTAAACACTTATAAGCCAGGTGACACATAAACATTGTAGCCATGCATAAATAAAATACTAGGAAAGAAACCATAATATTGTGGTGTAATTACTTTTTCAAGTGATTCCCACAATTTTACCTACTTACTTAGAAACATGTTTCATTGCTATTCATTATAACACTAACAAAATAACCTAGCTAAAATGCATATAGTTTCTTGCTCTATGGAGACTCTTTCTTACTAATGTACTAGTCTAGCAACAATTGATCAATAACAATTTGGTATTATGAATATAATTGAATGCCATCACTTCATATATAAAATGAATAGAACTAGGATAGATGTCAAATAATACTTTGTTGGCCAAAAGTTTATCTGAATTATCTTCTTTCTTATAAATCATAGGTAATTGAATACTATAGTATATCTTATGTTGTTAGAAAATCATAAGAAATAACGTGAAATCAAAAGGCATCCACAAGATATGAGGACATGACCACACAATATTTGGTGATATTCTTGCTAAAATAACTTGGTTCATTTCCATTACAGCTCAACATATATCGACAAAACATTTCGCGATTAGTAGTTGGTGAGATAAGGTCACTGATAATTGGAAAGGGGCACCACGTAAGATGTATTTGAGATAGGTCTCACACTTTGACTCCTAAAGTTCAATAAATTCATTCCACATGTCATAGCTTTCATTTTAAAAGAAGTTGTATCTTGCATAAATTGATGAAGATACCCAACTTTACATCTCTTCAATGTTAGATTTTACTTCATCAACATTCCCTTCAATTCCTAGAAACTGAATATGCCAACACCCCAAAATTAATGGTACAACCAAAGGTCCAATGATCTCATTTAAGGTCTTTCATATTTCATCCACTGACCTTTGAGGGGATTGGAGCCTCTTAGCAAATACTTCTACAACCCTTGAATTTTTTCTCAATCTAACAACTCGTTGATCATATGAAACATAAGCAACATGTAAATGCACCTTGAAAGGAAATAAACAAGCCTCACAATATGAAAATAGGTCAATGTTTTGTATTACCACCAATCCACTAGATCCTCCACCCATTTCTATACCATCGTTTGGAATTATTGCACCTCCAATAACATCCTTGATATTTTTCCGATAACTTCTGGTTTTGTCCATAAAAGCCCTCACCATGTGTATAGAAGTTTTCTTCAACCCCTCCTTGTTGACATCCTCATTGAGCTTCTTGAGTAAAACCTTTACCGAATCCACAATGACCTCCAATTTACAACAATCCCCATGACCATTGTTCTCTTTAGATTCGTCCAAGTAATTAGCAGAGAAAATATAGGAATTATTGCCCTCGAATCCCTTCAAAGCGCTCATTGAAGGGAACAATTTCATTATCCTCAATTTCTAGAGTCCCCCACTGAAGGCTCTCGGGATTTTACCATCACTCACTCTAGAGATTACTAAAACAAAAGTAAATAAAATGTTTTTTTTATGGTTGCTTTAATTATAACAGAAAGAATCACCTAGAGAAGAAGGATGTAGAAGAGGATGCATAATGTTGTAGGATTAGAACATTAAATAAAAATTTCATTCTCATAGAACAGAGAGGAAAAATAGAGAGGAATGCAAATACATTAGGTTCAACATAATACGATGCATTTCACAGTTCAAACAACCCAGGGAACACATCAAGTGGATTGAGGACAAGAAAGCATGAGAAAAATTTACACATGAACCGATTTTCAAACCACATAAACATATTTAAAAATATTAGAAACACTCATTTATTTATCCATGAACCATACAAATTCTATAAGCAAAATATATAACACATTACCAAAAATAGAGATGAAACATCTAACTATTAATTCAATCATTATACAAATGTGATTACCCAATATTGATAAGAATTTGCAAAACCCAAGCGAGAACTTATCTGTTTAAATATTGCAGACCAGGAAACCAAATGAGATCGAGTGATTTCCACCCAACTGCAGGTAGATTGCAGTGGAAACTACCCACTATCCAAGCTATGATACCACTAAGGAGAAGTAGGAAAATAAGGTTCTCAATTCAGGTTAAACAAGACCTCCAAACCAAGCAATTTTCACAGCTAAGTTCCTTGAGGATAGAACAACTCTTAGGCACCCACATTACTTGACCCACACAACACAAGGAGTAATCCCTTCTCCTCTACACAGTCCCTCATAAATTTCTCCCTCTAGTGCTTTTCAATCTGTGCATACAAAGGTCCAAGATGATATTTCAAAACTTCTGTAGAATTTCCTTGGTTTCTTGGCTCTTTTACTAGGTCTAATGCCTCATTTTCATGGCTAGTTTGTTCTATAATGGAATTGATTTATTTTTCTGTTATCCAACGTCTCTAAAACTTCTTCTTCTTGTATATTTTATAAGTCTTCCTCACCCATTCAATTTTTGCATGCATAAATGATAGCAAGATAATTTCAACTCAACTTCTTTCTAGTTCCAAGAATGCAGGGAAGACAACTTGCTAATTTTTAGGAAGTGATGGCCTAGATTGAGGGATTTGTTTCCCCCACTCCTCTTAACCTCTTTTGACTTTGCAAACTTATATTTTGAAATAATTGAAGGTTCAAGGTAATATGAGATGTACGTTTTTAGGCATAAATCCCCCATGACCCTGTTACCTTTCCCCTCTTGTGGTATGTTATCACCGTTAGGCACTCTTGCTCTTATAGCCTTGGTCTTTTTGTTTTTATTAACAACAAAAATAGAATACTTAAAATATTCACAGCAAAATGGTATATCTAGCTCATGGTGTTAGTACAACATAAATAAACAATCCATGCAAAGTATTTAGCAATTTAAATTACAAATATTTCAATGAGTAAATGTTATCTTCCAAAACCTTAAAATATGAGAATAAACCCGAAGTACAAACCATGTAAGAAATGTGAGTGTGGAGCACAACTCCATGATAAATAAGTTATACAATAACTCCTTAAAGAATAGGATAACCTCCCCCAAATACCCAATTACATTCATACATCACAATTCAACTTCCTCCCAATAATCAATACATGATCTCTATATATACCTATTCACACCTACACATGAGCCCCTTTACTATTAGGATGACCCTATTACATATATATTTACACATTAAATGTACATTTAGTCCCATATATGCCCTCCTTGGGATTATACATTTAGCCCTATATATGTCCTCCCTTGAGGTCATATCATATACATTTAGCCCTGTATGTGTCCTCCCTTGAGGTCATATCATATACATTTAGCCCTGTATATGTCCTCCCTTGAGGTCATATCATATACATTTAGCCCTGTATATATCCCCCTTGGATCATAACATAGTACCCTCCTTCAAAAAGCTTTGTCCTCAAAGCTTTGCAATTGAAGGCTTCACATGTGATGAAACCAAGTAATATGATTTTCTTATGTTTTTGCTTTCTTCTTTCCATTGATGATGATCCATCCATCCAAAATCAATTATTTTTGGTCGTAATCCTTTGTGGCTAGTTGTTGCATAATTTTCTTTCTCTTGATTCCATGTATTGTTATTGAATCTTCTCCAATTTGTAGTAGATGTTGGTCTATGATAATATCTCGTTAAATAATGGTTTTTGACGCCTTGTTCCATGAATATTGATAAGTATTCCATCTTCTTCCTTGATAACCTTGATATTGACCTTCTTGTCTTCCTTGAAATCTTTCTTGGTAATGAGGGTGTCGATATAGTTTCACATTTGACGATTTTCCTTCACTTTGCGCATGCATTTCATCTATATTCTTTTTTAGAGACAATGAAATCCTCTATCATCATTGCTTGGTCTTTGATTGCTTTAGCCTTGGATATAATATCATCATATTTGGCATGTATATCCTCTAGATGAAGTTCAACTTCTTCAAGTATCTTTTGGAGACCTTCTTGAATCTTGTCTTCTTTCTCCTTTTGAAGCTACAATGTCACCCCATTTATCAAATTATCATGTCCTTCTTCAATTCTAGATTGCATTTCTAATTTTACCTCATCGGTATTTAGGGATTCCTCAACCTTCTTGCAAATTTCCTCTTCAAGTCTTTTGGTAGATTCTTCATCCAATGTCTTCATTTCTTCTTAATTTTGATAATTCTTCTTTTCTTCTTTCAATCTCTTAACCTCATCCATTAGTTTTTTATTATGGTTTCATAACCTACATATCTTTTCATCTTCTTTTTTTTCAAATCTTCCCTTGACACATCTTTTTTCCCACTTTCATTTGCTAGTATTTTCTCATTAAGGTCTCATATCTTAGACAACTCATCACTCTTCTTCTTGTTCTCTTCTTTTGCTTCTTTTAATTCCTCTTGAATTTTATACATTACCTCCAATTTTGTATCCCTAATCCATTTAATTGAAAAGAGTTCCTCAAATTCTTCCCATGCGATTTTCCATCTAATATCAAAATCAATACGCATCCACCACTCACAAGCTTCACACAAAATAATTTCTTTTTGTGAAAGGATTCCTATCATATTCTTTTTTCTAACCTCAACCATTTGATATGATTGATTTCATCTTCATATTCATCTCCACTAAAGTTAGGTATTGTCATTGATTCTTAATTGAGGTCTAAGCCAAACCTTCAACTACAACTTCAATATATTAGGAATAATGATCTCAAATAGTTATAATAATTGTTCCAATATACATTCTGTGGTTTCTCTTTCCAATTGATTTTGAATCAACTTAATTAGACATCCCAATCAAACATTATGATAGTTTTAAGTGAACATACCTTTGAAACCTTGATTTGGAGTATGTCGTTTTGGACGACCCTCCTTGTAATGTATTTTTGAAATTTCGACCCTTCCAAGTCTGAAATTTTGACCTATAGTACTATGATATGTCTTCTTTGCAATGCCATAGGTCTGACCAAAATTGGGTGTGCCAAATGAGAGTTATGGTAACTTTCCCAAACCTTGCTGATTTTTTTGTCTTTCCTGGAGAGAAAACTTGTACAAAATTCCAGGTGTCCAATATTTAATACTTAATTTTGAAAATTGTACGGACATAGTAGGGACCGTCCTTGTTCAAATGCAACTGGTCTTACTGAATTTGGATCCTCTCTGAAGAAGATATGATTGTTTTACCCAGAACACTTGTTTGAGACTAGTTATAAGACTAGTAAAAAACCCTATCTTCCACAGAGTATATCTTTGAAAGTATGATGAAATTTGTACCACAAGTACCTTGAGATGTCTTCTCAATAAAATCCAAGCTTCAATATTTGAACCGTCCTAGAAAAAAATTATAGCTAAAACACTAAGATGACTCTGTTGGAGAAGAATAACCTTAGGATCGATGCTTTGAAATCAAATGTTATGTTCCAAAACCTTAAAATATTAGAATAAACTAGAAGTATAGACCATGTATAAAATGTAAGCATGGAGCACAACTCCAAGATAGATAAGTTATACAATAACGCCTTAAAGAATAGGAGAACTTCCTCCAAATACTCAATTACATTCATACATCACAATTCACATTCCCCTCAATAATGAATACATGATCTCTATATATACATATTCACACCTACACATGAGGCCCCTTTACTATTACGATGATCCTATTACATATATATTTACACATTACATGTACATTTATCCCCATATATGCCCCCCCTTGGGGTCATATCAAATACATTTAGCCCTATATATGCCAACCTTGGGTTATAACAATTAAATTGGAATATTAAAATTTCTTTGGGGATAGTACTTGGATGAATGCCCTAAGAGGATGTTGTAATTTTGGTAGAAAGCCACTAAAATTAAGGCACTGATGGAAACCTAGGAAAAATGTTTTTTTCAATGAACTTTATGACAACATGATAAGGGTCTTGGTTAGTGGGGATTGCATCCACCCATTTGGTAAAATAATTTGTAGCTACTAATATCCACTTATGTTGGCCACTAGAAGGTGGATGAATTTCCCCTATGAAATCTAGCCCCCATTCTTGTAAAGGTGCTTCTACTTAAACAAGTTTTAGGGGAAAGGCAAGGAATTTATGCCTACTAGCAAAGATTTGACACTCATGGTAAGCCTTAACAAGTTTATGGACATCAAAGAAAAGAGTAGGCTAATAGAATCCAATCCTTAAGATTTTTTGAGTTGTTACCTTTAATGCAAAGTGCCTCTCACAAAACTCTTGGTGCATGTCTTTGATCAAATAATCTACTTCTTCCTCCAATATACACTTGTGTATTAAACCATCAAGGTCCTTCTAATGGATCTTTGCCTTACTAAGATGATACTTGACTATTCTAAACTTTAATGATCTTACTTTTTATTTATCCATCCCTTGAGGGTGTTGAACTATGATCACCAAATGGGATATATCACAAAACCAAGGGGACTGATGATAGTAGGGTTTGATATGAGTTTCTTCCTCCTCCCCTTCAGTAGTACCTATTATGCAACCAAGGGGACTGATGATAGTAGGGTTTGATATGAGTTTCTTCCTCCTCCCCTTCAGTAGTACCTATTATGCAACTTTCCATGGTGTTGATGCCTTATACTTGCAAATTTTCCTCAGGCATTAGCCTTTCCAACCCCTATTGTTTTATCAACTTAGTGGGCTTGACTATCATGCCATATTATTAAATTTTGGTGATCCATTTCCCACTTCTACCATCTACATCTAGATCATAGAGCATGTTCTCTCCTAAAATATGGGGCACATATACATGAGCTTGCAATACATATTCTCTGAAATAGTTCAGAGCCTTGACCAAATCATAGCCCTACTTATTCATGATTTTGTACTTAATCTCTTCATCATGGAGCACCTTACTTACTTCATCTCTTCATCCTCGAGGACCTTACTAAAGAAAATAATAGTCTATTCATGTCCCTCATCATGTTTTTGTAACAATATTACAACTATAGTATGTTTTGTAGCAAAAGGGAAGATCATAAACTCCTTGGTGTAATATAGGTTGGTTAAAATAGGTGTTCCTACCAAGGGATTTTTAATTACCAAGAACAATTCCCAGTTAGGGTCTTCCCATTTTATTTCACTATGTTTCTTCGGCAGGGCAGTGATACATTTGGTGAGTTTTATAAAATTTGTGATATACCACTCGATGAATTTTATTTTCCCTAAAAATCACTAAATTTCCTTCTTATGCCTTGGTTGAGGGATGATACTTATGGCCTCAACCCTCTCAAGATCAGAAATCACTCCATGGGAGGATACAAAGTGATCCAGGAGCTTTCCCTCCACCATCCCAAATAAATACTTATTTGGGTTGAGGGAGAGACCAAACTTCCCACATCTTTCAAAAACCTAATTCATGTGTTCCAAGTGACCTACTACCCTCTTAAAAATTATATTTATATCATTAATGTAAATCACTATAAACATATTCATAATGTCCACAAAGACATAATCCATAACACTTTGAAACGTTTCTCCTACATTTATTAACCCATATGAAAATTTGACATATGCAAGTGTACCCCATATATTTGTGAATATTATCTTGAGCACATATTTTATGTCCACCTTTGATCCAGGAGGATACTGATGGCCACCCACCTATTCCACTAATTTAGAATGGTTCCAGATCTTTGACATATTTGCTACAATTTTTAAGCTCCTGAACTTCCAACGCATTTTTTGGGCATTTCCATTCCATTTTTTGCAGTTGAGTCAAGCCATGCAATCTTACCAAACTCATAAAGCACCAATTAAGATTTTAACGGTCCAAGAAACACCGTAAATCGGTTTTTAAGCAAAAATTGTGCTCTTGGAAAGTTGGTGTATCAACTAGCCTCCTTGAGGCCCACATTCCTTTTGCCACATCATTTCAAAGAGTTAGGGTTTTGGATATTTAACATTTTTCCATCCGAAGGCATCATACTTTATGTTAAAATGCAATTTTGGCCTCTTGTAATTCCTTCTAGCGAGTGAGCATAATCAACACATCTCTTTTCAAAGACAAGATACCACCATTATAACTAGTTTATATCGCTTTGCATTTTGTATTCTTTTTCTATTTCATTCATTATTAGAATTTGGGTTTTACTGGATTACTGCACCCTGTATAATATCTCTATGTGTTTTTCTTTTTATATTTATATATTTGTTTCATTGCCTACATAATCCAAATCAATGGTATTAGAGCAATCTTCTTTTTGTTGTTTCTTTGTGCTTGTCCCAAATGAGGTTAAGCTGTAGGGACTTGGGTACCAAACTAATTGAGTTTGGGGAAGATCACTCTCGCTAGCCCTAGTAGTCTTCCATGATGGAATAAAAGAGAGATGAAAGAGTAGAAGATCCTATTAAGTTGTTGTTTGAGGAATCCTTCATGTGACATAGGAACGAGAAGATGGATAAATTCACCTAAATCCTTTGATTATTTCCAATGTCAACAAAGACACCATCAATAAGCAATCATTTTGTTGGTGTGACGCCCTTCTAGGTACAAGTTAGCTTTGATATTTCTTTATTTGAAGGCAATATAGATTCAAATGCTTTGAAGGGATGGTTAAATATGTTAGAAGGTTATTACTAGGTTCAACATTTTTTTGACAATGAAAAGATCACCTTCATACTTCTTAAGTCCCTTCCCCATCTAAAATATTTGTGAGACAATTATTGGGAGAGGCATGCTATAAATTAGTATGCAACATTTAGGACATAAACTAGATGGGTGGGTTTTGTTGATGCCCTCAAGGAGGACTTCTACCCTATTGGAAACTGTGATGCAATACGCAAGATGAACAAATTTGTGCAAGGAGAAGCACCAAATAGTGTCTAAGTACACGAATATCTTCCATTCCTTCCACTCAAAACCGAGTATCAAAGAATACAAGTGGAATTTGGTTCTAAAGTACCTCAATGACCCACATAGGTATATCCAAACATATATGGATTTATTGGAAATCTCCTCACTGAGAGTCACTTATCGATATGTTGTCAAAATTGAGAAACAATTTAAGGAGAAGAATAAACATGAGCATGGGTTTGCAAATATGTCATAGTAGAAGCATGGTAAGGGAAACCCCATCGATGTAAAATCTAGTTCCACTGATTGTTATAGCAAGATTTACCTCACCATTTCTATCTTGCAAAGAGGGCCTTTTTCCATTTCCCTATGCAGACTTATCAACCCC
>ML821520.1:0-69961 GCA_009831015.1 Picea engelmannii
GAATAATAAGAAGACCGATACCTATGCTTGGTGGACGTAGCCCAACATTTGGGTGAACCACGTAAACTGCTGTGTCTGATTTGTTTGCATATGTATTGTTTATCTTATGGTAATTGTTGTTTCCGCGTTAACAATTACAACACGAACGCCATAGCCATATTCTGTCCTTTCACTCAGTGTTTCTTCGGTAGCAGGAGCAGGTAGTGGTGACCGACCTTGCCAATCATGATTACCGGGCAAGACAGAATATGAAATATTCGCCATCAAATCTGGCCTTCCCGGTGCAGAAATGGACTCGATGGCCAACGTCAGAAAATGAGAAGCAAAAACCCTACTTCGATGATAAAAACTGACAAAACCCAAGCAAAATATGCCACCATGAGGGAGAGGACTCTACTGAAGTTATTCGAGATTTCCAGCTTCCGGAGCAAGAATTATCTGACGATGGAATTTCATGAAAAACTTGCTTTTGAGATTCCATTTCTCCTTTTTCCGACCAAATCACATGAAAAATTGCTTTGGAGGATTCCATTTCAACTTTTGAGAACAGAATGCTTCGCATGAAAGATAATCTTAGAGCAGATTTGCTATGACAGAAAAAAAAAAAAAAAGGGGGACACTTCAATGCGTTGGATGATTAAGATACATGGTAGAAGAATATCGGTGAGGCATCACCATAGTGTTGATAGCGTTTAATTTTTTTAACAGTAAATTGGTTAATGGACAGTGAAGTTTATTTTGGTGTTTTAATACTTTTTATAATTTTATTTTTTTGGTTGAGCTATTTGTTATTTTATATGGGTCACAGCAATATATAAGTTTTTATATATTATATGAGCCTTGGTTCACATTAATGACAGGAAAATTGATTTTATTATGAAGTTTGGGTACAATATATAAGTGTGATATACCATATATATATATATATATATATATGGTATCCTTAATTATGTTTATGGTTGTTCATTGATTTAATGGTTATTGGGAAGCAAGTCAAATTTAGTTATCAAGAATGGGCTTCCTTTTGGAATTTTACATTTCAGCTTTTGAATTACACTTAGCTGACCTTTATTTTTAAGGAGTGGCATTCAGCTAAGTCAAATTTAGTTATGAAAACGGGCTTCCTTTTGGAATTTTACATTTGAACTTTTGAATTACACTTAGCTGACTTTTTTTTTAAGGAGTGGCATCCTCCATAATATTAATTACCTCAAAATCAATGTAGGTCTTGACTCTAGCCAGGTCCACTTCAACATCCTCTAACCTACCAGGGTTAGCCATTCGATAGGTGAATAGACCAACTTAGGTTTTTCCATAGTTTCCTAGGATTTCTTCCGGAGGATGTTGACGTCAGATCCCAGATCTAGCATCACATCCTTTATCTCGTGCCCTTCCACCGGAGCGCCGAGTCTAAACTCCATTCAAGTTCTCCTTTCTCTCTTCTTGACCCTGTGGGAGTGTAGTTCTTGAAGGTTAGTGGTGATACACCCTTCTGATTCACCTCCAACTTTGGTTACCATTTTGAGTGTATTCCGTAGCTTCCCTATAAGTTGCGTGTCTTCTATAATGTAAAAAAAGAACTCGAACCAAATATCAATAACCTTTTGGACTTACAAAGTTAAAAGAAAAATGGGAAAATTGGTTGGATAGAATATTATATTTAAAGGTTTAAAATTAATATATATTGTTGATGTAATATGATTGTTCTTCTGAAAAAACATATGCAATTGAAATTTTGAATGAAAATGACAAAAATTTTAAACAAACATGAATATAATGTTAGTTATTTTTATAATATAGATATTAAAAAGTCAATACTCTTGGTTAAGTGAGAATGTTCAACTAAGACTCAAGAGAGTTAATTGAGTGAATGCAAATGTTTGTTCTTTATCATTATCTGAATATAATGCCTTATGTTACGACTGTAGGATTAACTACATAAAAAAATCATAGTGTAGTGTATTTGTATATAAGAAACATTGAAATAGTGTAGGATTGACTATATGAACATAAAAAATTATAGTGTAGTGTATTTGTATATAAGAAATATTGAAATAGTGTAGTGTATTTGTATATAAGAAACATTCAGTTAAGAGAAATATCCACATAAATTTAATTGTAAAAAGTGAAAAGAAAAGAGTATTGAACCTGCAAAATATTAACTCTTAATCTAGTCACTCTTATTCCATAAGGATTATTTTCTTACATTAATTAATTACGCAATGACTACCTAGGTCGTATTCAGGGAAGATGTCCTTATACATTAAATAGTTGACTTTTAAGTGCCACTAAGTAGGGAGGTTAGGAAAGGGCCCTAACATGCCCTCCCCCTTGAAAAGAAGCTTCATCCTCAATGCTTAACGCATTGAAACTATTGTAAAATCTCTATTGCAGGTGACATATTCTTTGGGTCAAGTGTATCCTTCCATTGTACCAAGACATCTTGGATATGTGCTCAGGTTTTCAACATTCTCTTTTGTCTAGAACTACCTCTCACTCTAACCAAATGGAACCCTCTTGATCAAGTTCAAGGAGGATGGTCTAAATGTGGCAATTTGATCCTACCACTTTCTTCAAATAGGACACTTGAAATAATACATAGGCATTGAAGTGTGTTGGGACAACCAATCTATAGGAAAATTATCCAACATGTTAGAGGATTTCATAGTGGTTATAAAACTTGGGTGCTATATTTTTATATCTCTTTTCCTTGAGATGTCTTTAGTTATAGCGATGAAGAGGCATAAACATCTCATCCCCTTCTTCAAATTAACACTCTGAGAATTTATATTTTTCTTGTTGCTTCATTCTATTTTGAGTCAAGACAAAATTATCCTAACTATATGAAGAATGCTAGCTCTAGTATTAAGATTGATATCCACTTCCTGAACCATGGTTTTACTTGGTAAGTACAAGGCTACAAACAATAATTTTTGTCTATAAAGAACCTCAATGGATGGCATTTTGGTAGCACCGTAATAGGTGGCATTGTTGTTATTGCCATTTATTCGCACACCTAGTCCAAAAGGCCAAGTATTACCAATATACACCATCATAGCCTATGTATTCCTTGTTATACATACTTTCACACGAGTACTCCCTTACATAACTTAGGAAAACCCCTTTTTCCTAAGTTATTTCACTTTCACACCAATATTCCCTTGCATAACTTAGGAAAACCCCTTTTTCCTAGGTTATTTTATTTAATTAAGCCATAATCCATTGTTATGCATTCCCCCCTCTTTAATTTATTCAAATTAAAGGAAAAATTCAAATTAGTGGTTAAAATTGATTTGGTTAAATACAACATTTTATTATTTTGACCATATCAAGGATAATCACTATTTTTCCTATAAAATAAAGAGAGTCATACCATTTTCCATATGATTTTCCTTGAGAGCACTAAGATGCTGAAATTTCCGCTGATATTTTAGCTTCATCTCACCATTGTTACTTTTAGCCAAGAGGAGAATCTAGCCAATGCTACCATACATATGGGAAAGAAAGAAGAACCCTCCTATTGAGAGGCCACTAGGAGACATTTGTCTTCATTGGTTTCTTTACAAGTGTTTTTTATTTTGTACTATTGTTATTTGGGTATTATACATCATATTCATTCTTTCTATCTTGTGCTATTCATGGATCTTTTCTATTTGCATGCCTTTTCTATTTTTGAATAGCATAGATTTGAATGGGTCTAATCACTAGAGAACTAGGTTTTCTTGTGTTCTCACCCACTTTTGTCTATAGCTTTCATACAACCACAAAATTTGTATATTTGTGAACCCTTGTTGTAGATCTACACCAACAATTTTCCCACCATTTTGCAAATGGTAGCCACTAAACCCACAACCCAATTAGTCTAGTGTAATATATCTCAAACAAGTCTCTAGGTAATTATTGACCACCTCTATCTAACCATTTGTTTGGGGGTGTTTGCAGTATACCTAGGGAGGTAATATGAGGTACTTAGGGAGGTATCCAATGGGAGTAATAATAGATATATGACTATGTACATGTAATAGTGTGAACACAATAAAAGTGAGAAGACTTTCTAGAAGCTTCATTCTCTAGAATGTTCTTAGGTAGTATTATATAAGGAGGAGATAAGCAATGTAGTGAACATAACGAAGAATATTGTTACTGTAACAAGCAAAGATTGCTTGAGGAGTGCATTCCTTCCATAAGGAATAATATATGGTGTTACCCTACTATCTAAGGAGGTAATATGGGGTACCTAGGTATAGTAAAGGATAAAGAATGCTCGTTTTTAATTGAGTTCTATGTAGTTCAAACAACTCCCACCAAAATGCATTGGTGAGGGTAGGATCATGATCCTTCACAATGGCATAGGCATGCCATGTAATATAAAATATGATATGTTACGACTTATGCAACAAGAGTTGTAAAACACAAATGTGGGCATATTTAGAAAGGAAAACAACAACCACCGTGATGATAGATTTATTGCATATTTTAGGGATCCCAACTACAAAATTATATGGAAATACCAACCCATATGGTTGTAGGTATTAGTAGAGGATACACTGTTACAAGGGTCTTCACAGTTTCACCCTTGTTCCTTTGAAATGGAACACATTTAGCTATGAATGTAGATATGTCCTTCTTCATGCCATCCCAAAAGAATGATTTCTTAACTCATTCATATGATTTTTGAAAGCCAAAGTGAACTAAAGTGACAGAAGAATGAAATTATATTAACACTTATGAAATTTAAGTAGAGGGATGCACCAAAGAAAAATGCCCTTTATACCTTAAGGCATTGTGTTGCGGAGTATAACATGTGTTAGTATATTTAGATACTTTGGAGTTAGTTAAAATTAACTTGGTCTAATGTGTATTTAGGTAAAAGTGTGTTTCTTTAGTATGCATTTGTAGTTATGCAATCCAATGGTTACAATATGTTTTAGACAAAGAGTGTTTTGACAACTCATATTCTCCTCGATGTTAATGAATATATTGATACGTGGATTAACATTCAATTGGTCCATTATCTCTATTTAAAGAGCATGGTGATTCATTAAATGATGATCGATTGTGATAAAATCTCTTGTAAATATTCTTCTTTTGCATTCATATATTGCCTCAAGTGGTCGTGTTGGCTCGAGCCGTGGATTATTTCTCTCTTCGAGGATTTTAACCACTTAAAAACATTGGTATAGTTTATATTTGATCTAGTTGTTTGAGTGGTTAGTTAAGGCATTTTTCCTATGTGGGAATACCTTGTTTGTTTGAGTATGGTATCAGAGCCTGTTTGAAAACCTGCTCCCACTGTAGATCGAGATCTTGAACCCATGTTTCCTCATTTCTAGGTTATTTTGTTTCTATTCATTAATGGGTTGAGTGGAATATTCAATTTCATTCAGAGTGCTTTTTTGATTTTTTGTTTCACTCAAAAAGGTTTATGTTTTCCCAAAATATGACCTTTTTTGTCAAATTCGGAGGTATAAATCTGAATACACCATTTTTTAAAATTGTTTTACAGATTTAATATTATGGTTTTATATTTTATTTTCAGTTTTCTACTCTTTTCGGCTCACATATGCTCTTTGTTGTGTGCTCTATGTGATCTTGGAAAATCAGAAACAAAGTGGAAAGTGTTTTCTCTTCAGTGTATACTCTTTTCTTTGCGTTTAATGTGAACTCAACAAATAAAAAACAGAGAGAAAAATTGCATTTTCCAGGTAAGCTAATAGAAATTTGACCCAATTTTTGCTAAGAGTAAAAAATTATTATTTCGAAAAGTTCTATTGTTTTTTTGTGTGGTTGTAATAATTTTTTTTGTAGGAAAAAACAAGGTTTTTGCAGGAAAAAACAAGGTTTTTGCAGGAAAAAACAAGGCTTTTGCGGGTAATAATGCACTTAGAGTAAAAAAAAGAAAACCTCCATAAAAATTGCTATATATTTTAGTTTAGTTCACTTGGTTGAAAATTGTTATATTTAATAAGAGGTCTTGAGTTCAAGTCTTTATTTTTTGAAAAAGTCCATGCAACCTTGAGTTATCTCATAATTTTAGTGTAAAGTAAATTTCACTTAAATTATAAAAGTGAATAATTATAAAGTAACTTGAATATTCTCTTTTCAAGATACTTTTTGCATATTAACAACTTTAATTTATAAAGTAACTTTATACCTTGGCTATCATTTATATATTTTTTTAAAATGACATAACTTTCAATTTGAAGTTCGTTTTCAATGTCATTTTTCTTTAAACAACCTTTTTTTTCAAGATATTTCCACCTCGACAATTAATTTCATTCTTTGAATCCATATTGTTTTCATATTTTTAATATGGATATTCAAAGTGATATTTTTCTTACCTATACCAACTACTTTCCATGGAAATCCCATATGGAGGATGTCCTAAGAAATAAAGGTTTGCAACGGATTACCTTGGGAAACTTTCCATGGAAATCCCATATGGAGGATGTCCTAAGAAATAAATGATTGTAACAAATTACCTTGGGAAAAGAAAAACCCCCCACCGATGTCAAAAACAAATACAAATGGGATAATAAGAATGAAAAAGCACGTGGAGTAATTGAAATGCCCATGTATCATGATTTATGGTTTCATCTTCAAGACATTGATGACCCAGATGAAGCTTGGGATAAGTTGAAAAACGTATTGGGTGAACATAATGTGATTCAATCCCACTAGGTTGAAAATTAGTTATTGAGATTAAGTCCCAATTATCTCCCTTGCACATAATATTAATTATCTAAATTCAAACACTTATAATTTTACTTCAAGACTGCAAAATAGATCTGAACAATGATCGATGCATATATGTTATTCTTGCTCATCTTGGAACTACATATTCTTTGTTTGTATCTACCTTTTATGCCACTAGAGAAGATCTAGGGGTTTCATACATAGATCCTACTATTGATTAGTTTTGTGATTCTCTAATCAAAGAGAAAGATAATCTCTTTCAACTTGGAGTGATAAGCACTGCATGTACATCTAACAAATGCTTAGTGGTCCAATAGAAAAATAAAATCAAGCACCTAAGAACCAACATCCTTGCAACAACAAGCATAACAAGGGTCACAAACCCTCTTAGCCATATTCTTCTCCCAATGGTGACAAAGGATCAAAATAAAAAAGTAAGAAGACTCAAAAGAATTACAAATTTTGTGGGTGATATGGTCATATTGAGTCCAATTTTTTTAAAAAGATGGAATACTCAGAAGAAAGAATGAAGAAACAAAAAATCTATATTGATTTTTCTTCTTCTAACTCCTATTCTCATGGACATGCACTTTTTTGTTCTAGTTTCTCCTTCAATACAACATCTACTTCTTCTTTTTATGAGTGACTTATTGATTCTTTGGCATCTTATCATATGGATAAGAATAAAACCATTTTTTACACTCTTAATGAAGGTAACACCAAACAAATATTTGTTGGTGATGATAGATCTCTTAGTGTTGTAGGATCTAGAACAGTTAAGGTAGATAATGGTCATTTCAATGATTTATTTTGTGTTACGAGTCTTTCCTAAAACCTCTATCAATGTATCAAATCACTCATTCAGCTGAAGGTAAAATAGTAGAGTTTTCACCTCACCAAGTTGTAATCAAGGATTTAAAATACCCTTAGCATGTCCTAGAAACTAGAATTGTTGATGATATTACTAGGTTGTACAAATTTGACAACTTTGCGTCATCATCTTTTCCATTAGTTTTTGTTTCTCATTGCGATGACTTGGGAACAATTTGGCATGAATTGTTTGGTCATCTAAACTATCACTCATTGCAACATTTATGTAATCAAAATATGGTTACTAGTCTTCCTCTTTTTTTTCTGCAGAGGTGGTGTTTGTCCTAGTTGTGTTCTCAATAAAAATCAATGGGACAGTTTTGACAAATGTTCCCCTTAGCATGCCTTCGTCCATTTGTAGCTTGTTCATAGTGATTTGTGTGGTCCACTTTATTCTCCTTCTTTCTTTGAGTGAAAGTACTTCTTAACTTTCATTGATGACTTATCTAGATGCACTTGGGTTTATTTCTTAAAAGTTAAGATTACATTTTTTTACATGTTTTTCACCTATAAGGCCCTTGTAGAAAAAAAATATGGACATCAGCTTCAATGGTTCAGAATAAATAATGGAGGTGAATGTGTGAAAAACAAAATCACAAATTATTGCATTGTATAGGACATTCAAATGCGACATATTGTTTCATATGTGTTTCATATACACCACAAAAAATGGTGTTGATGTGAGAAATAATCACACATTAAAGGAAATGGAAAATTTTATCATCCAATCTAAAGGATTAAGTCTTCATTATTGGGTAGAAGTTATCAATTGTGCCAATTATATAGTAAATCATACTATCGTAAAGGATTTTAAAATAATAACACCAGAAGAAGCATGGACTAAAATTAAGCCAGATGTAAACCACTTCCATGTATCTGGTAGTGAATAATCGTATCACTTTCCTGATGAAAAAAGGAAAACCTTACAACCTAAAAGTGAAAATTTCATATTGATTCGATATTTTGAAGATTTCAAAGGATACATACTTCTTCAACCTCATTCCAATGACATAATTATTAGAAGAGATGTTAAGCTTGATGAAAATATCTTGGTATTCAAGCCTAATTCGGTGTTTGTGTCATCTTCAGCCTGCAAGCCATATTTTGATCCTATTCTAGTTTCTTCTTTAGATGATTACAATGAGGATGAAAATCCAGCTCTGTCTGCTAACCTTCCTCCAAATGAGTCCATTTAACATGAAATTTCACTAGCACTACTACTTCCCACATGGGTTTGTTTAACATATTCACCTCAGGGACTATTTCCTCAAATGGGTCTAGGAATTATTTTTGAGAAATGATTTTAATGAGGTGAAAATTATGCCATAGCGATGCACATTGTTTTTCTAGTAAAAAATAATACCAAGGAAACTTACACAATATTTTCAATGTATTTAGGTGTGGCTAGTGTATGGGGTCAAAATGAGCCAAAAGGAACCTAAACAGTTGGTTCAAGAGGGTTTGAAAAGTGTATGGGGCATCTAAAAGCCCAAAAGGAATCACCAAAAACTCATAATGTCCTTCATGTCTACACAAGGAAATAATAGGAATGTCTACTTCCTTCATCTAAATTTAGTGATAACCAATTTGGAGATCAAGTTTAGTGAATAATTGTTCTCTACGAAGATCCTCCAAGATGTCATCGATGATGGTAATGGGAAATTTATCTTTGATCGTCAACCTACTAATTAAGAGCATGAAAGTAGATAAAGTGTGAAAGTATAAGCATATGCATCAATTGCCTTATTTATTCAATATCATGAGCATCGAGGAGGAGTAAGGCTAGTAGTAGTACATATGACTCTAACCACTAGCACTTCCTCAACTCTCTTTCCAATTTCATTTTTTGTGAAAAATTTTGGTGATAAGGGAAACATTGGGTGGTGGATTGCCTAGAATTAGTGAGATGTCATGTACATGCTCTCCATGTGAGGGGAAATAACTTATGGGGTATTTTAAATACCTAGTGATATTTGTCCAAAACCAACTGCAAATCAATATGAATTTCCTATGGATTGTTATCTAGAACTTGGATGGCATTGAATGGGGAAATAATTCTAGAGTGACCCTTCTTTAGGAGATTTTCCATACAATGAGAGATGGTTCTTTATAGTGAATTGGCTTGGATACATTTGAGGGTGTGTTGATGTCCATCCTTATTGAAGATCATGTATAACTCCTTGAAATCGATTGTAACATGGCCTAATGTTTACAACCATTCTTCTCCTATAACTAAATCAAAACGTCCCATTTCAATGGAAAAAAAAAAATTATTTGAGGAAATAGTCCCCCATTTGGAGTTTCACATTTTCACATTTACGACCACATTTGATAGTACCTTCATTGGCTATCATGATTTGGAAATTTTTCACTGCATGGACATAAAACTGTGTTTCTTTTGCTACTTGACAATGGATGAAATTGTGGGTAATGTCATTGCCAATTAACAAAATCACCTTCCTATGATTGATATATCCAATCAAATTCAAGGTCTAGGGAGATGAAATTCTTGACAAAAACACATATTTCAACAAAATTGGACAAATTGTTTTATGAGGACTTCCTCAACATTGATTTTTTTTTTATAAATATTTAATATATTCCATTAAATTTGGAAAAAATAATCCATGAGATTGTTTCCTCAATCAGAATTATTTTGCAATGTCCCCATTTTTGGATTCTTTTATGTTACAGAGTGGAATGCCTACCAGAGTGACCAGTTGGGGGTGGTAGTGAGTTCAGGAGGTATTGAGGAGCGTTATAAGGTCAGGATTTCATTATTCACTGTATTTAATCATGAGGATCCATTCCACAAAAATTGTCTTTGGTTTCGTTGCATTCTGACGATTTCCATAATTTTGAGTTATTATGGAGCATATTTTAATTAAATTCACTAAGGAGGTCATTTTGGGAATAATACTTGAAGAAAAACCTTAGTGTAATATCTCATCGAAATCGAGAGGAAGAGAGATACATTATAAGATGATGAAAAGTGAATTTCAGTGGTCGAAGAAGCCATAAGGACAAATTATTCACTTTTTAGAGGAAAAAAAGGTGAATTAATTAATAAAGTGATTTTATGAAGGAATATTAAAATTAAAGTAAAATTCACTTGGAGAGAAACGATGAACAGGGTTATAAAAGAGAGATAAGGGCTTATATTCTCACATTATGTTGATCAATATTTTGATTTCTGGCTTCTTAGCTAGAAAGCTCAAGGTACTTGGAGGTTTTGAGGGTTGTGACTGAATAAACCCCACAGATCAACAAGGAGGTGAAATATTCTTATGTTCCTGATCCAATCTTGGCCAAGGAGGTGAAATAATCCTCCCTCACCATTCTATTTAGTTTAGATCCATTTTAGTCATTCATTTGTGAAGCAGGGCAAATTGTGAGAAGGGTTCTCTTCAAGAGGAGCGCACCAGAGATCTTGGAGAAGTTTTATTTAGCATCCAGAAGAGATCTACAACTCAGATATTCACTTGAATTTCTATTCCACCTCCCAATATATTAGATCTTAGAGATTTTGGAGAGGATCTTTGAGGATATTCATTATTTTGTACCCAGGGAGAAATGTTTCTTAGAGGGGCTCATTTGGTAGTGGAAATCTTCATATTTTTGGGTTGTATCAATTTCTACTTGTCGGGATAGATTTATATACATATTGGGAGAATTATTTATGAGGAGATTGGCCATTTCATTGGTGGATCAAACCTCATCTTTAGCGAGGGCGAATTTAGACCAAGCATGGCACATATCTTGTCATTGGGGCCATCCGTTGCTAAAGAAATTACATATTTTTGGAGCATTTGTTAGAAGGATTCTATTGGGAGACTCTTTTCCTTTCTTTGTCTGCATTTTGTATGTATTTTCCAGCCATATATCGGTTGTAGAAATTAAATTTCAGATCTAGAAATTACTGTGTTGGAAATTACTGTGTTGGACAACCAAGTGCATATTAAATAAAGTAAGGATTTGAGGTACAATCTTATGGTGTTTAATATCTATTAGTTAATGATTTATTTTGTTATCATTGCATGTGTCTTACTTATATATTACATGAAGAAATATGGGCCAAATACATCAGAAAATACACTTAAATGAATGCTATAGCCATTGCACACAAACTATTTGACAAAACATTTCAACCAACCAATTGCAAATAAAAATAACATCAAACACAGATTCAGAACCACCACTCATTGGGAAGTGTTTTATGTGTTTCATGTGATGTGTTTGGCATAAATTTCATCCCTTAAACTTGAGTTAATATTTGGGGAAGAAAGTATTGAAGTGATTTCAAGCGAGTTGGGAGCTTGTATGCCAAGTGTTTGATGAAATTCCTCAACCACATAGATCTTATTTTTACACTAAATTTGGTTGGGAAATTTACATATTTTTATTACTCCAAATAAATGTTTAATATTCAAGAATTCAAAACAGAAATCATGTGAGTTAGAACTAGAAATCTAGGCCATACAATATGATGATTCTACAAATATTGCTAATTTTCCAAATCTTACAAATGGTGATACATTTAGATATATTATATAGGGATAATCCAATCAAAGTGCACACAATAGTTGCATGATATATTAAAATAGATTCTCTCTATATATTTGAGGTGACAAAAGTACTCAAAAGATAAGAAAAGATAAACAATATTTAATTAATCTCCAAATAGTGACCATGAATAGGTCAAAGGGGCTATTAGGTACACCAATATCAATACATAGTGGGAGTGTGAAAGAAAATCATACAAGAAATAAATCAAAGTTAGATCATATATTATCTGTGTAACCTTCAATAGTGAGATATGATTGTGGATCATATACTAAATAGGTTTCTATGCTTAATGTCTCCAACCTCCCCTTCCTCCGTAAAAAACCAACCTTTGTGGGGGGAGGGAGGGGGGGGAGCTACTTATTAGATCAAAAATAAATAATGGGATACTATTATGTTTTAAAGATATTGTAATTGGAGGGTGTTGCCTCCCCTACACTATCTCACTAATCTAGAATCTAGGATGGTATTACACTCTACTTGCCTCTTAATCCCTCTAGGTAGCATAGGGAAGAAGGTGATGATCATGTCATAAGTGTTTAGTGGAGGAGGTGGTTTGAGAAATAAATGTATATACCAATATATACGTTATATTTGTTTTTCAAATCCCTTTATTCGATGTCATTGTGCTAACCATAGATAGAAAAACCAACCATGCTTAAGCCTTAGTTTCATGAAAAGGAGGAGACAATGATAATAATTTTAAATGTAGAATAGATAAGTGTTGTAATGCATATTTTAATGATTTAATTCAAACCTTTTACATTGTTGGATCAATATTAGACCAAGGCCGTCATAGGTGTCTAGTAAAAACATACTCCTATACTCTAAGCACTAGCATATTCAATCGCCCAAATGGGGAAGGTATCACTTGAAGTGTTGTGGGTATCACTTGAAGTGTTGTGCCAAGACTAAAGGTTATATGGGGCTCACACAACATGACTGTTGTGACTAACACTTCATTGGATATGGTTTTCTTAGTTGTTGTGTAATATATCATTCACTAGGATGCAACTCATTCCAATATATTAAAGAACTCACAAGCCATTATCATCACTAGCATCATATACTCTATCTAAAACATCCAATAACTTAGAAAAATTAAGAAACATCAACTCCAAAACATACACATCTATATTAACTAGGATTCATATGTAGCATCATATACTCTATCTAAAACATCCAATAACTTAGAAAAATTAAGAAACATCATCAACTCCAAAACATACACATCTATATTAACTAGGATTCATATGTTAGTACAGTTACATAAGAAAAGTAAAACAAATCATTGCCATATAGAAGGAATACAACACTAATTTTGAGTGGAGGCCTCATTTCATTAATATCGAGTGGAATCGTAGAGTATAACTCCTTAGCCTAAGAAAAAATAAATAAAAAGTATCACAACTGAACATTAGTCATAACTCTTTGTATTTATGGCTTACATCACTATCCAAATCTACCTCCAAGTGTTGCTTTGACTATGCATACATTTCATTGGTTAGCTCTATTGAATCATAACTATGCTAATTGAGATGGAGCATTGCTTCTCCACATTGTACCTTGGTTAGTGCATCTTCCTTGATTTGCACATTATCTTTGTTATGTGCATCATTCCTCTACTATTCGGATGGCCTCCTCATTTTGGTGTGCTTGTCCAAAAATTCTCCAATTTTATCTAGTAGTGTAGGTCCCATGCATTTATCTCAAACGACCTTCATGGGGGACATCACCTCGTTTTTTTGGAGCATCGTCGAGGTTCTCTTCTGGTCGACGATGTAGATTCTGACATACTAAAATCCTTCTCCAAATCGTGCACGTTCTCTCCGTCGAGGATATTGAAATCGACACCTGGGGAATCGATTGAGGTTCCTTTGTATTCAAAGCCTCGTACCGGGTTGCAAGCGAAGGCTATGTATGTTGAATCCTGCATGTAAAACCCAACTTGATGGATGGTTTTTAGTATAAGATTTGGGTATGTTGAGTCCACCTTCATTTCACCCAGAGCTTCACGTGCAACTAAAAGTAGGAGCCATGGTATGCTTAGTTCATTTTCTTTATCAACCCATATCTCTCTTATCTTTTTGAAATAAGCGGATCGATTTGTTTATTCTAGTCTATATGATGGAAATCCCTAGCGTTGAAGTGGGTTGCAATCGAAGGCAGGGTCTGTTAAATCCCTCATTAAAACCCAAGCCTCATGGGTGGCTGTGAATAAAGGAATTGGTATATTGAGACTTCCTTAAATCCAGAAGATTCACATATGTTTTAAAGTATAATCTAGGGTCTACCTTCATTCATTTTCTTCTTCGAGTTAAGTGTTATGGTAGTCTAATTTGGATACATTTTAATATGGATGTAATAGGCCTCTATAGGTCTTTGCTCGTCTTTTTCTGTATCATTTTTTGCAGGCCTTGATAGGCCCATTATAGCTTCAGTATCAAATAAGTTGAATGTACGCTCTTAGCTTAAGGATTGTACTCTGAGCTTCTATGAAATAGAAAGTACTATATTTTTCTCAGAAAAAAAAAATACTAAACCTTTTAATTATAAAATTTGATAAAACTTAGAAGCTCATTAAAATGTATTAAATTTAAAAAAAAAAAAAAATGCCTCCTTTGAAAAGACAAAAATTACTAGTAAACTTTTTTGATAAAAAATAAATCTTTAATTGGTTTTTTAGAAAAATTATTAATTAAAAAATAAAATAAAAAAATAAATCATTAATTGAGTTTTAACACAGAAAATTATTAATATTTTTTCTTAATAAAAAACTAAATCTATTAGTGAATGATAAAACTTAGAAGTTCATTAAAATATATTGAATATATAAATCATAAATCTCTCTCAAACTATAAAAATTGCTAATAAAAAAAGTACTTGAATTAGAAAAAAATTATTAGTAATATTTTTTTATTAAAAGATAAATTTCTCGTTAAATGACCTTCACTATTAAAATACATATTTATTTTTTATAAATTATATTTAAAAAAAAAAAAACATATACACTTTCATAAATTCAAGAATAAAATCTCTTATCCTATAAATGATGATGATGGTGGTGGTGGGTGGTGGTCTATCAAACCTTAAGAAAGATATGAGATTATTTGGACTTCTTCATAATGTTAATTTGGCTTGAAAAACATTAGGAGAAACGTTCCAATATCACTATAGTTTAGGAAGGTCTCTACTATGGAAAATATTTTGAAATTGAGATCTAATTTGGGTATAAGTAGGGAAATATAGGAGAATTTTTTTTTCATATTCAACCCTATGAGTGTTATAAAGGTGATAGATTCTTTCATGCCATGGTGTTTTAGGAATTTTTCAATGTAGAGTTTCACTATGCATCTCATGATAATTAGTTATTATTTGATCACTAATGATTATCTTCCTAAGGCTAGTTAAGATACTTTTGATCTTCAAGATTAGGGTTAACCACCTCCTTATAGTATCATAATTTTCTTTCATCCTCTAATTAGCTATAACACCAAATATTCTCCTTAAATATAGCCTTAATAATATTTTTAATGTCATCAAATTTCTACAAAACAACTTCTTCCTTTATTGCCCAATAATTTAGCCAAGATTTGGCATCATTATCCCATCTCTTTTTGCACTGCTAGTGATTTTGGTTGGATTCTGAAGAAATGTTGTAGAGCCTTATGTCATCCATGTTGTTTATCTTGTTCTTATACATTAAGTACCTAATCATTGTTGTGCTCTCAATGGGGGGAAGACTTGATTCTATGAGGAGGATAGGATATGGTTTATTGCCTTTAATTTTGAGATTAAAAGAGATAAAATTCTTTTTTATATTCTCTATCTTTCTCCAGGATTCTTGAGACATATTACACCCCCAAACTTCACATTCATATAAGATAAAAAGAGTGATAAGAGTCTCAAAGAGTATAGTTTTCTTATCCTATATCCAAAGGTCCTATATTTTACAATTATTTTCAATCCCATAATAATATTTCCACTCTCCATTTATCCTTTTCTCAATGCTATAGTTCCAATTGAGCTTGTGATGAATATTGATTCCAATATACTTGTACATGGGAACTTCCTCCAAGATATTGTTGTCATATAAGAAACTATTGTAGGTAATCTTTTGGGATTTAATTAGTATAACCTTCATTTTGTTAGTGTTCACCATCATCTCTATCCTAAAGAAGAAGTCCTTGAGGATTCTAAACATATTATTGAGGTCACTTGGATTCCTTTCCATAAGAACAACATCATCGACATATAGGAGAATGATGATGATTATACTAGAAAGAGTTGGTCCAACACAACCTGGAATTTCCAAACAATCTTCTAACTTGTAACTTTATATGCCAAAAATGGTAAGGGATAGAGGAAAACCTTGTTTGACTCTAGTATTACAATTTATTTTTTTCGGCCATCCCTCAATGCTCCTAACTTGGAAATAATGGTCTCATACAACTGTATCGCGACAACTCTCATCTTGAAAGGAACATTTATCTCTTGTAACCTATTCAAATGGTTATTCATATGAATAGTGTCAAAATATTTCCTCAATTCAATGAAGAAACAAATAAGATTGTTTTTATTGTTGTGACACTCCTTTGCAATGATCCTAAGCGTGACATAGTGGTCCATAGTTGAATGATAACCTCTAAAAATGGCCTAGCCTTTAGTTGTTTTTTGTGGCTTTCTCTACACATATACTTATCTTCTTTTCCAAAAGACTTCGATATAGCTTGGATAAAATTGGGTTAATCATAATGGTCCTATAATTAGAGGGATTGATTTTATCCCCACTTTTAAAAATAGGTACAATGAGGATTTGAGTCCATGGTTTAGGGAAGCCCTGGTTATTTGTTAAATTAAAGAGCTTGTGTATGTGAGGGATGAGAATAGGACCTCCAATTCTTAATATTTTAGATTGGTATCCTTCAATGTCATTATATTTCCTCTTTGTGAGTTGTTTAACCCCAAACTTTATGTCTTCTATACAAAAAGATTAATCCTCTATAGAAATTCTTGGAATGTTGTCCAAGGCATTAGGGGATTCATAAATATTTTTAAGGTAGGAATTCCAATACATCAATGGAATCATACCCATTTCTTTAGTTTTATGAGTCAAAATTTTCCTCCAAAATTTCTTTGGATCTAACTTAGATAGGTGTAAATGATTCTCTTGTTTTTTTTATTTATGTAGTGATTTTTTTTCCTTTTAATTAGGGATTTGTATCTTTTAATATTATCATATTTTAAGGACTCATTAGAGGTATCCCTAATGGATTTTATAGCAAGTTTACACTCATTATCATACCAAGGATTGGAAATTATATTTTTCTTTTTACACAACACTTCCATAAATAATTTTTTTATGGAAGTAGATAGGATTACAAAATTATGATAGAGGTCTTCGATATTGTTCTTATATGATAGAAGATTTAATTCAATGTTTAAGTCCTTTAAGAAGAGATCAAAATTATTTTTTTTCAAAAAACAAGTTCCTTTGTTTATCAAAGTTCTCCTCAATGGGGTTTTTGGGCATGATAAAGTATAGATTTAGGGTTAAAGGTCTATGATCAGAGTGAGGCTCATGGTTGTTTAAAAGATCAAAATTTACTATCTGGTTGTATAAAAGGATATCTGATATCACATAATCCACAACATCGCTACCCATCCCATGGATTCAAGTCATCTAATTAGATGTCAGCCACTGAACATTAGACCATTGCAACTGATTAGACACTGGGAGCTACAAAGGTTGATTATATTGGTACCATACAAATTATTTGTTAGGTCTTATGAATCTCGTTTGTATCTATTAGCTAAAACATGTTGATTTTTCATAAACTAGGTTAAGCATGAAGTTCATTTCATTTTATTATTTCACTTAACCATAAAAAATAATGTTGCAGCAACCAAGATCACAAGAAGAAATTCCATGCACAAGAAGGCAAGAAGTATCCTGGGAAACCCTTCTCAACAAAGGAAGAAAACTCAGCCAATTCCTTTTCTATATTCTTCAAGAGAAAGACTTCCACCAAGATAAACCTTAGCACACAAGAAGGTGCTTCAAACCCTATAATGCTAGCACCCAAGAGAGGTGCGCACCTTTTCCCAAGTAGATGTGTTTGGTGAAATTTCCAAACTCACAAGGAAGATATGATTCCACAATGGGGAATCATCCCTTACTTATATTAGACTTTTCCAATCAACAAAGGAATCTATTGAATCAACTTGGCCGACCTCTCTAAGTCACTATACAATTAATTATTATTATTATTATAATTAATATTAATATTAATATTAATTATCTTTTACATTTATTATTAAGGTGGGGCTGAACTGTACCCTTTACATAACAATTAGGGTTGCAGATAGGTCTAAATCTTGAACAGTACATAGAAAAGGATTCGATACACCCACTAGTGCTCATCCACTAGGGGAACATCCATAGGGATGTTATAGCTCTGATTCATTGCATTACACAGAAGAACTAGGTTTTCACATGTTCATTTGTGCTCGTCCACAGACATGACCACTCTACAGATATTCTTTCACACTACCACCGACAGGAGAATCATATGGAGTCTTCTCGTCAACTCTGCTACTCAGAGGAGGCTAATACATCATCTTCATTTATGTTCTCATGACAATGCACCCAACACTTTGGGATTTCACACATTCACCTTGTGCTCAACCACATGCATGTCCTAACTCAACAGATTGCTTTTCCACTGGATAATCATCTAGAGTTCTTCTCAACTCTCTGAATGGAGGAGGCCATCTATACGTTCCCAGCTCTGTCTCAGGAAGGAACCACGTACCCTTCCTAGGGGATTTCTCTGAGGTTTGTAAGATGAGAGAAAGACTTTACATAGATGAAATGATCCACACCTCACAGGTTTGTAAGCTGGAGAATGTATCACATAGCTACAATCATCAACAATCCCTCTCATGTAGGGAGGAATTATTTATCATGCCAAGTCCCACACATATGTCTTTTAAATTTTGTCTTGGCTGGAGTTATCGATACTTCCTCTCAACTAGGGATCCATTCTTTAAGTTGGTGAATATATCTGTAGTATTCTCATGTGTAGGAAGGTATTGCATGTGTACGATTTTCCTTTGCATCATATCTCTGAAATAAGGATATTTCATGTCATCGTATTTCGATCCATTAGGAAACACTGGGTTCTCAAGGAGTTTTACTCACGACTCTTGGTTATAATCATAGGATCCATCTCATGGTCAAGTAAATTTGTCATAATCTTGTGAAGCCACATTGCTTCGCACACTTGATTCTTATATACTCTGCCTCTATGGTACTCAAGGCTACAAAGTTTTGTTTCCTGTTGTATTAGGAAACCATGGAAAATTCACGATAGAACATCAGTCGGATGTGATTTTTCGGTTCACTGTACTTTCTTCTCAATCGGAATCGACATATCCTGCAAACTCAAGTTTATATTGGAGGCATATCTTAGGACATATCCAACTGTGCCTCATATATATCTCAATACATGTTTTGTTGTTTGTCTAGTGAGTTTGTCTCAGTTGACTTATGAAATTACTAGACACATTCACTGCATGGCATGAATCAAGTCTGGTGTTGAATAGATACATTAGTGATCCAATCAGTTGTGGACCAGTCTCGTCTAAATCATCAACAATCTTCTTCTTTAAATCCATCACGGTGGATTTTTCATTTTGTCATATTGAACTTCTATAGTATTTTCACTGTATATTTTTCCTTGACTCAGGAAAATATTATCGGTCATCTATCATACTTCTTATCCCAAGAATTAGTGCATCATACTCAGATTATTCATCTCGAATTCATAAATCAAGGATTACTTGTAACAACAATGCTTTCTGAATAAGTCATCAGGATCAGGCTCTTGTCGCCAACACTATAATCATATAGGTTCAGATCAACAACACTCCTTTTGAAATTCAAACTTATCAAGAATCTATCTATCTGATATAGTTTCCAACTCATGGATGGAAGTGTATCTGGTTCACTGGATCAAGTATCTCATCATAGAAAACTCCCTCTGTTTGTGAGAAACCTTTGGCTACAGATCTTGTTTTGTATTTTTTGACACTTTCATCAGCTGCACACTTTAACACAAACTTTCCTTTTTGGTCCTTGAATAATATCTTACACGTCATTCTTTTAAGATATACTGGTATTATTTTGTTATGGCATTTTCTCATACTGGTTCTCTTGTTTCTTCTCTAAGACAACAAGTCTTAACATCAATGAAGTGGTTCATGACTGAAGGATAGCTCAAAAATCTCTTTTTCTTTCTCAGAATGTGCCTTGAGAGGTTTGTATGATTCTCTAGATCTTGCGGAGTGTGTCTAGGTAGGCATTTTATGCCCTACTGCAATATCTCTAAACATTTCAACTGTAGAAACTAGATAACCTCGAGTAATGTCTATCTCCCTCTGAATTTCTGAAGGGGGAGAAGGTATTGTCTCACTATCAATCTCCATCTGATATTCTCTGGGTCTTTAAAAAAAATCGTCTCTTCTTCAAGGACAATGTCTCTACTTGTCTCAATCTATCTCTCACTAGGGATGTCTTTGAAGATTCACTGTATCCTTTCTTTCTAAAGGATCTATCTTGGACTTCTTCTCTTTGGGTACATGAAAAGACATTGAGCACCCAAATAAATTGAAGTGTTCAATCTCAGGCTTCATTTCAGTGAAGACTTCTTTGGGAGTTATGTTTTTCAAAGTCTGGTGAAGACTCTTATTCTGCACATATACTGTGTCATGCATGCTTCTTCCCATGGAATCCTAGAAGGATTCTGATCATGCTTTGTAGGATTGGTTGTCTCAATGACAGTTCTATTCTTCTTCTTTCTTAAATGGTTTTATCTCCTTCTAAGTCAAGTGACTCCCTTTGAAGGATAATCATATTCTCTTCTTGTTTAACTTATCTAGAACAAGAAGACAAACATAACCAACACAATAATATATCCTAAAGGAGAATAATGAGTGCATCTCTAGAATCAAAACAATTTAAGGAATATTGTCACAACTACAACACTTATTTGTAATGTAGCAAATTTTTAGAAATATAGGTTAGAGGAATGACAATTTCAACTATCAAACCTGGAGTCTTTGCTTTGAGTGTGTTGTTTTTATGAATGCACTAATATCCCTCTGGATCCATGACTTCAACAAAGGTTCCTTCCTCCTGCAATTTTACTCATGGCAATGATACAAATAATATATACAAGTTCATACCTGAGGATGTTGATATGATTTCTCCGATGGTTCTTGGATGATCTTTATCCTCTGGGATTTCTTTTTATGAATAAGGTAGTCACGTTGTCACCTTTTATCATCTTTGTTATTTTGAAGCTGGCCCTTTCAATGTAAGGGCTTGAGTAGGTGATTTGCTTCCTTGTCATGACGTCATCTTCCTTCCATTTATTGATAGTTGTCTTTGGTAAATCCTTTAACCAAAATAAGTCTTCCTCTGAAGTCTTGTCTTTCAAGAACTTTGAGGTTTTCTTGATTCATCAAGCTTGTCTTCCACCATAGTTTTGCTCATCATAATTTTAGATTCTTCACAACCTTTTGTCAGCTAGGCTAGAAAACCTAACGAATAGGATAGGATAGTACTTTAAGTTTTATTGGACTTATGATTGCCAAAAATAATCCTTTGAAGGATAGGAGAACACTGGTGACCTCAAGAGCTCTTTCAATGAGTTTGTAGAAACCCTAATTCTGAAATTTCTACAGAGATTTGTGAAACCCTAGGGCCAAAAATTCAAAATGCTTAAAATGTCACTCTGAGAGTCTCTAGAGATGCACTCGAATAGGTCTTACACATTTATGCCAAAATTATCCCCAACTTCTAAGTATTAAGCATTGAATCACCACTAAAAATGAGGTCGTACGGATTTTCTGAAAGCCCTAGGAAGGTTGTACAGTTCTGCAGAAGAGGAGATATGGATTATAAAATTTTGTAGTTTGTGCAATGGGTTCTTCAAGACCTATGCTCTGATTCCATGTTGATTTTTCATAAAATAGGTTAAGCATGAAGTTCATTTCATTTTAGAATTTCACTTAACCATAAACAATAATGTTGCAACAACCAAGATCACAAGAAGAAACACCATGCACAAGAACACTAGAAGTATCATGGGAAACCCTTCTCAACAAGGGAAGAAAACCCAGTAAAATCCTTTTCTATATTCTTCAAGAGAAAGACCTCCACCAAGATAAACCTTAGCACACAAGAGGGTGCTTCAAACCCTAGAAGACTAGCACCCAAGAGAGGTGTGCACCTTTTTTGAAGTACATGTGTTTGTTGAAATTTACAAACTCGCAAGGAAGATATGATTCCACAATGGGGAATCATCCCTTACTTATATTAGACTTTTCCAATCAACAAAGGCATCTACTGACTCAAAAGGGCCAACCTCTCTAAGTCACTATATAATGAATTATTATTATTATTATTATTATTATAATTAATATTAGTATTAATATTAATTATCAATTACATTTATTATTAAGGTGGGGCCGACTTGTACCCTTTACATAACAATTAGGGTTACAGGTAGGTATGAATCTTGAACAGTACATAGAAAATGATCTGATACACCCACTAGTGCTCATCCACTAGGGGCACATCCATAGGGATGTTATATCTTTGATTCACTGCATTACATAGAAGAACCAGGTCTTCACACATTCACCTATGCTCATCCACAGACACGTCCACTCTACAGATATGCTTTTCCACTGCCACCGACAGAAGAATCATCTGGAGTCTTCTCGTCAACTCTGTTTCTGAGAGGAGGCTAATACATCATCTTCATTTCTGTTCTCATGACGATGCACCCAACACTTTTGGATTTCACACGTTCACCTTGTGCTCAGCCACATGCACTTCCTAACTCAACAGATCACTTTTCTACTGGATAATCATCTATATTTCTTCTCAAATCTCTAAATGGAGGAGGTCATCTCTACGTTCCCATCTCTGTCTCAGGCAAGAAGCACGTACCCTTCTTAGGGGCTTTCTCTTAGGTTTGTAAGCTGAGAGAAAGACTTCACATAGCTGCAATGATCCACACCTCATAGGTTTGTAAGATGGAGAATGTCTCACATAGTTACAATCATAAACAAAAGAAGGTCCCCATCTAGGGTTGGAATCGTTGTTTAAAATAATAGCTTGATTAGTTGTAGATCTAGCATTAATTTCTTCTAGCAGGAGGATACTACCTTCATTTCTCAAACTATAAATATCTTGTTATGAGCTCTTATAGGGACAATTTTTATCTAGATTGTTTTTGCTATAAAAGGTAGAATTAATAGGTATGAAATAAAAATTATTATATAAATCTTATTAGCATTAATATCTGAAATCTCCAACCAAATAAATTGTTTGAGAGGGTCTTTCTTATGAAGAAAAATGTAAGGAGAAATGTGTTTTCTTATGTAACAAGTTATGCCTCCAATCCCTCTATGGGAGGATTCCTGGTTCCACATTGGCCAAAATATAAATTTGTCTATGTTAGGGACCTTAGATTCCTCATTCTCCCAAGTTTCAATAAGAAATATAATATCAATTTCACTTGGGATCTAACTTAATATAGGTCCTTTCTTCAAGGGAAAGTCACAATAGTTCCAAGAGAGGATCTAAAGTGTCCTAGATTTCTATTTATTGTTATCTTGTTTGTATCTATCCCTAATAATATCTTTTCGGTTCCTAATTATTTCTTAGTTTCCTTCTTTCCTAACTTCCTTTACCTTTTGAACCTCCTCCCTTAATTCAACTTGATCTTTTGGAATGAGGTCTTCATTTATAAATATTTGTGACCCCTTTAACCTTGGATTTTTACTGAGTCATATTTATGGGTATTAGAGCTTATCATAACCTTAATCTACCTATCTTTATGTTCAATTATTTTTCCCAATTTTTTTGCTTCTATGAGGCCATTTTTCAATCTGTGATTTATTTTTTAGTTCCTCGACCATTGTTAGCATGTCCTCATCTTTCTGTTCTTTTTTACAAAAATTATGATGTTCAAGGCTCTTTTGTTACACTCATAGTCTAACTCTATGAGCTTAGGTTTGATATCAAATTTGAATTCCACATTATTTAGGTCCAAATAGTTAATCAAATTTTCTTCTAGCTCTTTAATCTTGTCCCTAAGATTACTATTTTCTCCAACCTCTTATTTTTTCCTTATTGTTTCTCTTCTTGTCATTTTTTGCAATTGAGTCTCAAACTCTAATAGTTTATTGTCTATATGTCTGTGAATCTTATATTCTAAGGATCTAAGTTTACTACCAAGCATTGCTTCTAATTCACTTTGAAGTTTGTCTTCTCTCTCTTCTCTAAGTTTTTCTAGTGATTCTATATAGGTGTAAAGGATTCTCTTGTTTTCTATTTATGTAGTGCCTTTTTTTCCTTTTAATTAGGGATTTGTATATTTTAATCTTATCATATTTTAAGGACTCATTAGAGACATCCCTAATGGATTTTATAGCAATTTTACACTCATTATCATACCAAGGATTAGAAATTGTATTTTTCTTTTTACACAACAATTCCATAAATAATTTTTTTATGGAAGTAGATAGGGTTGTAAAATTATGATAGAGGTCTTCAATATTGTTCTTATATGATAGAAGATTTAATTCATTGTTTAAGTCCTTTAAGAAGAGATCGAATTAATTTTTTTCAAAAAAAAAGTTCCTTTGTTTACGAGAGATCTCTTCAATAGGGTTTTTGTGCATGATAAAGTATAGATTTAGGGTTAAAGGTCTATGATTAGAGTGAGGCTCATGGTCATTTAAAAGCTCAAAATTGACTGTCTCATTGTTTACAAGGATAATTGATATCACATAACCCACAACATCACTACCCATCCCATGGATTCAAGTCATCTAGTTAGATGTCGACCACTTCATTAGACCATTGCAAATGATTAGAGACTGGGAGATCCAAAGGTTGATTAGCTTGGTACCATACAAATTATGTGTTAGGTATTTCAAATATCTTTTGTATCTATTAGCTAAAACAAGGTCCCCATATAGGGTTGGAATAGTTGCTTAAGATAATAGCTTGACTAGTTGTAGTTCTAGCATTAAATTCTTATAGGAGGAGGACACTATCTTCATTTCTCAAACTATAAGTGTCTTTTTCTAAGATCTTATAGGGACAATTTTTATCTAGATTGTTTATGTTATAAAATGTAGAATTAATAGGTATGAAATAAAAAAATACTATATACATCTTATTAGAATTAATATCTGAAATCTCCATCCAAATAAATTTATTGAGAGGGTCTTTCTTATGAAGAAAAATGTAAGGAGAAATGTGTGTTCTTATGTAACAAACTATGCCTCCAATCCCTCTACGGGAGGATTTCTTGTTCCACACTAACCACAATATAAATCTGTCTATGTTAGGGACCCTAGATTCCTCATGCTCCCAAGTTTCAATCAAAAATATAATATCAATTTTACTTGGGATCCAACTTAATATAGACCCTTTCTTCAAGGCAAAGTCACAATAGTTCCAAGAGAGGATCCAAAGTGTCCCGAATTGATATTTATTGTTATCTTGTTGGTATCTATCCCTAATAATATATTTTTGGCTCCTAATTAGTTCTTATTTTGCTTCTTTCCTCAATTCCTTTACCTTTTGAACCTCCTCCCTTAATTTAACTTGATCTTTTGGAATGAGGTCTTCATTTATAAATATTTGTGACCCTTTTAATCTTGGAATTTTACTGAGTGAGTCATATTTATGGTTATTAGAGCTTATCATAATCCCAATCCATCTATCTTTGTGTTCAATTATTTTTCTCAATGTTTTTGCTTCTATGAGGCCAGTTTCCAATCTACGATTTATTTTTTAGTTCCTCAACTATTGCTAGCATGTCCTCATATTTTTGTTCTTTTATACCAAAAATTACGAGGTTCAAGGCTCTTTTGGTCTAACTCTATGAGCTTAGGTTTGATATCCAATTTGCATTCCACATTATTTAGGTCCAATTAGTTAATCATTTTTTCTTCTAGCTCTTTAATCTTGTCCCTAAGATTACTATTTTCTTCAACCTCTTATTTTTTCCTTATTGTTTCTCTTCTTGTCATTTTCTACAATTGAGTCTCAAACTCTGATAGTTTATTGTCTATATGTATGCGAATCTTATCTTTTAAGAATCTAAAATTACTACCAAGCATTGCTTCTAATTCACTTTGAAGTTTGTCTTCTCTCTCTTCTCTAAGTTTTTCTAATAATTCTATATATTCATACAAAATTTTAGGGTTACTTAGTTAGGCCTCCCTTTCATAGATTTTAATATCAATCTTGAATTAATCATAAAATATTCATATGAAAAGAAAAAGAAATAAATAAGAAAAGTATGCACCTTGATTCAAGATGGGGTTTGGATAGCCACACACAATCAAATATCAACTTCCAAATGCAATTCACAACATCTACCACAAAGAATGTATTCACCAAAGTGAATGAATGTTATAACCTTATAAATATTATTTTAATTCAATAAATTTATCAAATATTTACATAAATTATACTATTATAATTTGTTAAAATAATATATTCCAAAACATCCTTAAAAAAAAAACTCTCATTAATATATCTTATATTAATTTTAACTAATATAATATTTTGTCTACATAAAATTAACAATAAAATTTATAAAGAACATTTTTATTTTAGCAGTCGCTTAAACTCATATACAATTTATTTCCAAAAAAATTATCTACATTTTTATTTTATTTTTATTTATTTATTTTATATATCAAATAATTTATCATTTTTTTATTTTTATTTATTTATTTTATATATCAAATAATCTATCATTTTTATTTACAAATGAAATAGAAATTATATTTATATATAAATAATTTTTTGATAAATTTAATATTATATATTAATATAATTGGTATTGATAAAAAATTTTAAATCATATTTAAATTTATTGATATATTTATATATAAACATATCAATAAATATGAGATTAAGAAAAAATAAAAACCAATCCAACGCTGAATCAGTTGATGCATTTGTATATATATAAACTCCATTGAAATGAATTATTAATCAAATGATGCATTATACCACATCTGGAAATACAATATTAATGTATGATATATAGAAGAGAAGAGGTTAATGATCTAGGGTTATGTATAATTGAAAAAAAATAAAATCTTTTCACTTCAACCCTTCAACCCCTCTATGTTTGATAATCTATATTTATTTTTGATAGTCTATATGTGATGCTCTTTCCATCTAATACAACAACAGTAACCAGTATGTTTGCCAGGCATCGAATTCCTCTAAACTATGTGATGCTCTATCTATCTACTACAGCAACAGTAACTAGTATGTTTTCCATGCATCAAGCTTCCAGGCTGACCTGGAAGGCTATATTCTATGGCAGATTGCAGTAAAGAAACAACACAAGTTACATTCATGTTCACTCATTTTCATTATTCAAAGAGTGTCATCTGCTTGCTCACAGTCTTCTGAGCCTGCGCTTCTCTTTCTCCGGCCTGCTCGTTCTTTTGTGCTCGCCTGCGCCTCGGCTTCCTTTGCCCTAATGCCTTGGATGCTCCTGCGTCACATCTCATACTAAAACTGCTCCCACCACCCACAGGAATGTTTGATGTTATGGGGTTTAAACCTAGCTTTTGTTCAGCTTCTGAATGAATCTCATTTATAGTTTTGGGTTTTATCTCTTCACGCCTGGGGACCCATTTATTACCACGCAACTCAAGAATTTCGCCAACCATGTATCTCATTTGAGATGCAATGTTTGGGCTATTACTTAGCTGCTTCATGCGGACGAAATAAGAATCAACAATAACACGGGACTTAGGGTTCTCTTCAAGCTGTTTTCCAACGATATTGAAAAGTAGGCAAAGAGCCTCCACGTTTTCTTTAGCTGGAGGAGCCTTTGAATCCTGAACTAACAAGTGTTGAATACAATGATGAACAATTTTTTCAGGTACAATTTTCTGCTTGAAAAGCTCGCCAATAAACCTAATGTTTCCGAGAGTGCGAAGCTTTACCATCCTCTCATTGTCATGGCGTTTGGCTTCATGATCTGGGGCTGTCATTTCTTTAACTTCATCTGGAAAGTCATCTGCACCTTCAAATGTTGCTTGGCAATTGTTCAGAAGAATCCGCCTGAATGCTATTGGCGTTCCATCTGGTTCTTCAGATGGAAATTGCGGGAGTTCTGTACTTAGATACCGGCACAACTCAGCATACATAGGGCAAAATGTTGGTTCCAACACCGCCCTGTCAAAAATAAGAGATGTTGCTCCCTGTAGAATGTCTGCTGAATTAATTCCGGAATCTACAAGTTGATATTTGAGAACATCAAACTTTTCCAGAGTTAATTTGTTAAGAATCCCCATAACAGTTTTTAAAACGCGATTCTTTTCTGACAAGGCTCCCCTCATGACAGACCAAGGAATAGCAACCTTAACAAGAGAAGGAGATGGTCCAGGCCCTGGGGTTGATGAAATTTGAATTTCAGAAAAGGATCGAACAGACTTGATTTCTTAATGCAGAATTGGACTGAGATGGCCGGTCTCGAAGCAAACGTCTAAAAATGAGATGTAAAACCCCGACTTCAATAACAAATATGCTACCACGAGGCAGAGAACTATATTGCAATTATTTGTGATTTCCAGAGTCTCCAGTAAGAATCACTGGAGAATGGGATTCATGAGAAATTGCTTTTGAAATTCCATTTCGACTTTCCGACCAAATCATGATTCCATCTCAACTTTTTAGAACAGATTGCTTCCCATGAAAGATAATGTTCAGGACAGATTGCTTCGTATGAAAGAAAGCATCTGGACTGATGCAGATTGCTTCTACTATGGCTGAAAAAATGAGCATAGAGTCGTCGCGGAGACGCTTCTCTTGGATCTACAGTGCGCAGACTATTCTGTGCGGAGAAATTCTATTTTTATATTGTATTCTTAACATTTACTTTAAAAAATTTCAATATTTTAAATAGGAAATGAATACAAAATTATTTATCCTTTAAAAAAAAAAAATTCCAAATTTTTTTATCTATAATTTGCATTTAAATTTTTAAATTTATCTTTTTCCAATTTTTTAATTTATAAGATACATTTAAATTTTTTCGAATATATTTTTTAAATATAATCTCAATACTTAAAACCAAAATATGTTAGAGGTTCTTGTTTTTTTTTTGGCTACCACTAAATATTCTGTAAAATTATAATTTGATATTAAATTATTGAATATATCTCATGAGTTCATTGATGAGAGGTAAAACTTTAAAATGACATGTAGTTTGTTATCCCACCCATAAAAAGAAATGTTTAAAATAGGAAACATAAAATTTCAATGATAATGTCTCGTGATACTCATATGTTATATTTTTCTTAAAATTTTGGTTAAATAATGAATGGTGAAATAGGTTGTATATAAGTCTCAACATATTATATTATGACATTTGATTTTTTTATTTTTTATGTTAATGGAGGTATTTACAAATGTGTTGTTATTGTGAAATTTATATAGAATTTAGTTAGAGAAATTCACACAAAACTTGCAAAAAAGATCGGAGAGGGAAACAAGACTGAGAGAAAGAATAATGAAATTGTATTAAAGTACATTAATAGTAGAATGAGCAATACACCCAATGTATATCCCAATAGCTAAATGAATGCACCATAGATAGTTGCATGTCTTAGTGAATGCACTATAGATAGGATCTAGAGTGATTTGAAGTGCCATAGTATTGGTCAAGAGTGATATGAACACTCACTAGAAAAAACTGGAGTTATCTATCACCTAGTCTAAGTCAAATGTCAATGCATTCATCAGTTAATTGAGTCACACGTGAGATAGAATTTAACCGAGTCACATCTGAAGAGGAGAAGCACCCCTATTTTAACATTAGATTACCAAACTCAGGAAAAACAATCACTATATGAGTGTGCAATATCTTGAATACCCCCCTTGCACACTATTAAGGTGTAAATAAAGAATGGATATAGAATGGGTCCTGGAAACAAGGCCATGTTAGGTACCCATTTTACAATGCATCTAATGAATGAACACTGAAAAAAGAGGAAAGAGAGAAAACCTGATGGGAAACCCGCTCCCCCCTCAAAGTACAATGCATAAAAAATGATTAAGGAAAGAAATATAGCTACTAAGCAACTGTGTCCTTAACTCCACAAAGACCTCGCAACTGTGCAAGTTTGTGCTCGTTGAAGATTTTTTTGAAAATGTAATTGTTTGTATGAATCTGATGAAGTAGATGTACGAGTGAGATGTCCGCATATATCCACTTTCTATTCTTCGAAAGAATAAGATCCGAATCACATACCATGTGAAGTTTGGGTGAAACTTTGCAAATCGCATAGTCGTTTCCAGAAAAAAACCTTGAAAATTTGTTGGTTTTAAAATGATGATAACTTTACTTCTCGGACTCCATTTCAAATGATTTGTTTTTTGAAATTGGGTATTTTTCTGAGAATAATTCAAATATATAATTTGTTTCTGTAAATTCATCTTATATATTTTGAGCATTGAATATGAAGAGCACCACCCCTTTTTTCCCTTCACAAATATGCAAAAAGACCAAAAATTTCTTCATTTATTTAGCCAAAGAAACAAATTTGATTTGATCTTATGTGGAGGAGACATCATCTCAAATGTATGAAACAAGAGGATGTGAAAAAGTCTCTGCATGTGGCTCCTGAGATGCATGCATGGAGCATGCAAAAGTATCTTCAAACTAAGAATCTTGTTCTTCTAGTGGATTTTCTATTTGCTTTGTCTTGTAAATATCATGCATGCATTCTTCACATTCTTCCTTTATCCCAAATAGGACCTCCAATTTGGTCCATAATTTGTCTTATTGGAACCCAATGTTTTTGGAAAGTTTTCTCAAAAGAACAAATCAGTCGTGCGCACGCTTCAGTTTTGTGCACACATCAACAACTACATGATAGGCCGAATCTTGTGCATGCACTAATCAAAGTTCTACACTGCACGCTAAAGATTGGATAGATATCACATGCACACTGAATTAAAAGAATATATTTTGGAATCTTTCTGAATGATGAACCCAGACAACATGGGAGATCATGAGACAGATGATAGATTAGATGGCAAGTTCGTTAGGACTTCCATGCTCCAAAGAGAGTACATGGGTTGCATGCGAGTGGCAAAAGCATGTGGAATTGGTGATCACTAAAGTGAATGGAGAAGAGGAGAAAGAGACAGAGCACTAGAGATGTAGAGAAGAGAAGGAAGAGGAGTAGTAAAGAAAGAGAAGGAAGAGTATGAGGTCTGCAGTAGAAGGAAGGCTAGTTTGAGATTTGTAGGAGTCGTGTTATGAGTCTTTGCAACAATTTTTTATGTGACCAGAACAATCCTATAGAGATTCTGTAATGAAGTCAGTCTAGTAGTATGTGCAGAATATAAACAGAGAGTGCATAGCACATTGTATTGCATAAATTGTAGAATGTGTTGGAGCATAGGGAGATATTCCTATTGCATTGTGAATCTATTGATGTATGCAATCTACCATTTAATGGAGATAATATAAATTTGTAGTTGTCTCTGTCAATGGTTGTATGTATTCTGAGTCTCATGGATGAATGTGTTAATGGTGTATGTTGTTATTCTGTTAATGAACTATGATGGATTGTATGAATGTTATCCCGAGTGGCTTCCTGGTATGCTTTATCTCTTCATCGCTGACACAAGACTAGATGGTCTCTATGGTCCTCATGGTGTCTCGGGTGAGACCTTATTTGATCCTTGAATGAATATTGATATGTCGACTCCTTGGGGTTACATTGGTAAAATTAGGATGAACCCTGGATCATCAACCCCACATTGTTAAGAATAATGTGCATAAGCAAGCCAACAGATGGTTCTATTGCTAAGACCTAAAGGTGTTGTATCATATAACGAAGGGAGAGAATGATATTGAATCCATCTCAGGAGGAAATATAAGACCGGTTAATTATGAAGGAAGATGAGTTTTCTCAATGAGAAACTCAAGGTATAATAACCAATGTTGAACGTTGGAAGGAGAGGTACATCTACACTAATTTGCATGAAGTTTTCTTTACTAAGATTCCATGTTTGTTGTATGAATGGTTGGAGAGGAAAAATGCAACTAACACTTCTTTGAGACCCCAAGAACCACTTGTCTAGAACTAGACTACAGTTGATAGGATTAATGTGTTAGATAACAAGTGGGATCAAGCAATCAAATTCTATCTTTCCCAAGTGAAGGAAGGATACATTATTGATTTTGTTATATAATACGGTTATTCTTTCAACGAGGTTGAAAGAAATTTTGTTGAAGGTCCTTGGAAGAGACTACTAGAATAAATATCATTGTGGATCAAGATGTTTTTCACTGAGAAAGGATTCATGCACATGGATCCAAATAGGATGGATGAGTAAACCCCCTAGCACTAGGGGAGGATGAAAAGAAGGGGGAAAAGAGAGATAAAGAGGAGATGGATTTGCTAAGAGAATATAGAAGATACTGAGATGAGGTGAGGAAATAATGGACCCAAAATAGCAGATGAGAGAAAGAGATGTGCAAGAAGAGTTGAGATAAAGAGGAAAGAATAACAGAGGAGAAAAAAGAAGGTATAAAGGGGTGAGAGACAAGGGGTCGGATTCAAAATGAAGAGGAAGGAGGCTGAACTAGGAGGACATGCAGTATTTTTCCAGAGAGAATCACAAATGAATATAGGTCATAGAAGAGGTGCAACGTTAGGAGTATGGTATCTAGTGAAGATACCATAAGTAGTGGTAGTAGGGTTAGAGAAGATGAAGTCTGACCCTCTTGGTTGTTGAGAGATGTCACAAGATTAGAGAAAGATTAGGTGCACAGTAGAGGTGCTTAAGTAGGTGAGTATGGTGAAGAGCTCCTATGAGAAGGGGAGGAGTATTTTGATATAGTGGGTGATCTTTCATGGCTATAGGTAGGAAACTCTCTTGGTTCCCTCAGAATAAATGATGATAGAATATGGAGTTATCCCCTCTTTGAACCACCCCCCTTGCACATTTGTAATCAAGAAGAAATAAAAACAAGCGACTGGGAATCAGAATGAGTGGTGTGATATTTGCATACTGTTGGGACATATCCCACCCCACTTCCCAACACTAGAGAAACACTAGAAAACTTACCATAGTCCGTTTTGTGAGTTCTACAAATCCATGGGGCATGATGTGAACAACTATTGGTCACTTCAGTTGATGCAAGATCACACCCATAATGCCTCCTGGGTGCAGGAAGAGAAGAAAGGTGGTGATCCTAGAGGCATGGAAAGAGGCGGATACCAAGGAGGTCCCAGAGGTGGTTATGGATACAAATGAGGATGAGGATATGAAGGAGGTGGAGGAAGACCACCCACTTTATTTCATTATGGAAAGATATGACATGTCTCAAGATTCTATACCAAACCATGCACTATCTATAGATATTGCTATAGTACCGAGCATTCCATGGATGGCAGTCCCAGCTTGTTGAAGAAGTGGGAATAGAAGACAACACACTGCAACATGGTAACTATAGAACCATTTGAGAACCAAAAGAAGGATGAGGAAGCTAATGTGTAGGTGGTAACCTAAGGTGTAGCCAAAAAAGAAATGGAATTGGATTGTGGAGAAAGCTCATGCCAGATAATGGAAGGGAAGACCAGAAAGGTGGTGCAATCTCCTCCTAAGTTTGATGTTGCACAATAGTAGTTTTTTCATGATGCACAAAGGGATCTAAAAGAGGAGAGAGAATGTGAAGAGATACAACGTGCGATGAAAATATTGTTATAAGATTCCCAATTATGCAATGAATTAAAACATGCCACACAAAGATCGTTGGAAGAATCCTAAGCACGTGAAGAATTTCATTGCACCACACATAAGTCTTTGGAGGAATATCTTGTGTGCGAGGAGATACATCGCATGATGCAAAGGTCGATGGAAGAAGCGTGCAGGAAGGAACAAGTGATATAGGTAGAACATAAGGAAATCGAGGATCATGTGCATGGAGAGATGAGGCGCATGGTGCATGAAGAAGCATTGTGAAACTTTTTTCATGAAGAGAAAGCATAAGATCAAGTAAGTAACTTCTTGCAATGTTGTTTGAAGTTGTTAGGTGATCCTGATGCACCAAGAAAGATGACGCATATGTTGAAAAAATATATGGGGGGAGAAGGAACCACTGTAGCTATATCTACCCCACTACTAAAAAGGGATGTGTGCCAGGAAAATAAGAAGCGCACATGAAGAGAGTTCAAGATGACAACTAAAATCAAAAGCTATGATATGGATGGACTCATGTTGGATATGGGATCCCATGTGAAAATCCTAACAAAGAAATCATGGGAGTTTATGGGTGGACCAAAATTGGTATGGTCCCCCATTCAACTCAGGCTGGCTAATTGGTATGGGGTGCATATGTAGGGGTGCATGGTAACCATGTGTGACACCCCCAAATAATAATACTTTGCGCATGTGTCGAGTAGTGAACATCACATTAAAGATTAGGTGTCATAGACAGTTGGGTACAATAAAGTCAGAGGCGACAGGTAGTACTATCACGGAGATTTAGTTTGTTCTGGGAAAAATCAAGGCATAAGTACACTCGTCAGTGAAAGGATTTTTCCAATTTAGAAAGCGTGGAAACCTAATTAATTTGGTCGATGGAAAGAAAAATATGAAGGGTGTGGATAGATACTTTATCATTCCCAGGTGACCTCGACGACAAGAATTAAAGAGGTTATCGACTAAATGACATTGTGAACTTGGCGGAAAATTCAAACCAAGGGGGGAAGACAACCTTGTGGCATGGGGAATTTATATCAAGATACATCTATGATGAATGCATACATTGTCTAAGTGACACCTCGATCACCTCCCATCCTATTACTATTAAACTACCTCTACCCAGTTTTCGAGGTTCCCATTTTTCATAAAACAAACCAAAAGGAGAACAAGAGAAACATCACATAGAGAAGCTCTTAGCTACCCACTACGCTAGTTCTATCGTGTTGTGGAGTTCCGGATTGGTTTCAAGTTCTGTAACAAAAATCATAAATGTGTGGTCATTACCAAATAAAATGGACTTTCTAAGCAAACCCCACGCATGAAAGAAGCCCAAGGAAAAAAAAGAGCAGTCAGTACCAAAACCAATGATGCTTGATGGAGTAAGTTTTAAGGGGCCAAAGTTGGGAAAAGTTCCAGTGTTGTAATTTACCAACCATAATGTTCGTGACCCAACCTAGTTTCTATAACTCCAATTTGATAAGTATGCATTTGTTGTCCATTGAGCCGATGACATGGAAAATATATATACCATAAATGGAAAAGGCCCCCTCATAAGTCGGGTATCCTAACTTTTCTCAATTGTTCACATTTTGGTTAGGCCCTAGTATTCTAGGTATGTTTTTTATTTCTACTTAGCAAGTTGCATCGTGTTTTGGGCCTCTCGATATCTAGCGAAGATATGACCAGTTCCATCCAAGTGAAATATGCAGTGCAAGAGGAAGTATACATGTACCCATTTTGGGACGCGCATATGGAAAGGTGGGGTTGTGATTCCTAATATCAATAATCCAATATTTAGGTTTGCAACACAACTACTTGCTTGCAAGATCCTATGAAAATTCCAGAGGGATGAATAGCCCCTTGGTGTCATGCTTGCTGCTGAAATATGTGTTGGAGGTGTCAATATGGCATGGGATTGATACCTACTCAATGAGTTTGTGGATGACTCTCTTGATTCCCATGACTTGGGAAAGGAATTTCAATATAGTTGGGTGATTTGTTTACTACGAATGATCCTATGGAATCCACCCCTAGGCCAGAAAGTGGATGTGAAAGGGGCATTGTTTTTTTCTTCTCCCAAATCCTTAATGCTCCAATAGATATTGAATTGAAACATAAGATTTTCGTCGTCGAGAAAGCACTAAAAATGGCTAGGCATGACTAAAATATTTTTCTGGACTGGTTGAGTACAACTTTACACTTTGGAATCACCTCCATAATACCCGGTATATCAGCTCCAATGATGAACAGGTTTACACTTCCAGAAAAGAGGTTTCCCAATAGAAGAGCAATTTGAATTCATTACCCTTGGGAGGGAACGAAGTCACAATTAAGTCCATTGCTAGGGAAACTAGAGAGATCATTGTCGCTCGGGAGGAATAACAAACTATCTTTGGGTTAGCCAATGAAGTGGTTGATAAGGCCCACATATTCTACATGCATATTTCACTAGTGTAGGTTGTGACGGTTGTGATGCCCAATAAAATGGAGCACATTATCCTTCAGGATCCATAGGTCACAGTCGCTAATATAGATCAGGTGGTCCAACTTACTCAACAGTTGCATGCCACCTTGGACAAAACTAGTAGCCAATTCTAGGAGTTCATTCATGAACTCATGAAGACAGGTCCTTCTGTTGCATCTATCACACCATAATAAAGGCCATTGGCTCGAGGAAGAGCCAAGTAATTGTATTAGGGGCATTTTGGCACCCAAATGTTTGGGTAAGTTTTCACGTGTAACACACCCAACCCCTAAATACCCTTTATAGGGATGTGACATCATATTTTCGCTTTCCTTGGTTCATTTCTGGTCCCTAGCTACTTAAGGAAAATCCTCTCATTCTGTTCCCCCAAATTTTCATCTCTCAATAAGCGATTAAACCAGCTAGTGGGGTCCTCCTCGTGACCTCAGGATAAAAATCGAGAGCTAAGAGCCTGCATTAGAAAATGTTTCGACACTTCGAAAGTTACCGGACTTCCGGAGTTCCAAAAGTGTTGTTAAATTCTCAGATCATTGAACTGCAGAGGAGATCAATGGTCCATGTCCTCCGTCAAGATCCTATGGTTAAGGAGGGGGCTTCGATGATCTGCGTTTAACACACCTTTTTCCAAATCCCCAAAGTCCTGAAATATCACCACGTGGTCTTATCCCTTTGGTTTACGGTGTTCTGTAATCATCGTTGGACCTCCTGTTATCAACCTATACTCAAACCTCATGAATTCACACCACGTGGCTTGGGCCCTTTGGCAATCAACGTTTAACGATTCTCGTTAAATCATTCTTTATCATACTACGTTCAAATCTTCTGAACCCCCGAAACTGTCCAGACTTCTGGAGTCTCGAACACATCACCAACCCTATTGGCCAGGCGGGAACAATTCAACAGTTGACACACTACAAGGGTCAAGAGGTGACACATGTCCTCCTTAGGGGGTGACACATATCCTTCTATAATAAGAACAAGGGATGGGTGAATCAACCAAATGTGGGTGACATGTGGCACCTTCATTACGGGTCCACGTCACCCGGGATGACGTCAATGGGCCACATTAACCCCATCGCACAATTGAGATTTATCTACGTGGATCTGTAGATCCATGGTCCTCGTTACTTCGCAACTCTAGTATTTGGGGCTTACTGACTCCTCTAGACCTAAATCCCCTGAAGCACTAAGTCTCCAGACTCTTGAATTTGGTGCCATGTGTCCTCTTTGACCAACGGTCGAGATCCACCTCGACACTCGTGACTTTGATGATTTCATAGTTCGTAAATTCTTGGTCGGGTTCCTCTAGAGTAGAGAATCTTTGGACTACAAGATCACTTGCCACATACGTCCCTCATCCAACGATCCTAGTTTAAGGGTCAACACTTGACAGGGAATGAGTAGGGGCCATGTGTCACTCCACGATGCATTCTTGATTAGTTTTTTAGTTGAGGGTGGGTCCCTTATATCGATGACTTAGAAGGATCCTGAAGGCTCTGAGGATCGACAATCCATGTCACTTCGACAATTCGACATTCGGAAGTTAGGTGTGTGTATGTCCCGAATTTCCCTCTGGACCACGCCAGATCTGTCGCCATGTGTGCCTAACGTCTATGGCCAGGAGTTACTCCAAATAGAATATCTTTGGGGAACACTCACGCATTCCTATATCACCAAATACCTGAACTCCCAGATAATTGTTGATGTGTGGACACGTGTCCCTCTAGTTTCAATGGTCCAGATTAACTCTGTGACTCTGACATTCAAGAGTTTATGTGCTAGACCATTCCAAATCTCCCTAAGTAAGACTTCACCGAAGTACTTAATCCTTCCCTTCCTATGCCCGATCTAATGACTAAGAGTGATCTATGTTGAATCCCAATTCATGGTCAGGCCTGGAAGCCTTATAGATGGGTACCCTACCCCATCTCCTCATTAACTCTTGAGGATGGCCTTCCAACTACCATCCTGACTGGTAATTCATTTCTGGGTCAGAGGACTATTGAGCAATTACAACCAGTATGTGCTGGTTTGGTGAGGTTCATATCATCCATACCTGGTTTCCCTTCACCATCTCTCTCATAGCATCCATGGTCTATCTTAGAAAAATCCCCCCCCTTTTCATGAGTTGTGCAACACATATTCAAATTCTATTAATAACAAAAATTCATACGTTGACCCTTTTATACAAGGGTTCATCAAATCAAACATGCATACATATTTAGTCGTCCATAATCTCTTGGTTAGTTATAGTTATATTTATAAACTAGGGGAAAGGGGGGTATTACAATCCTTTCCTCCTTAAAGGAACATCGTCCTCTATGTTCTATCTGTTGATGTGATTTGTATGTCTAGAATTAAAGAAAAATGGATATTCATGTCTCGTGACATCCTCCATTTCCCATGTGGCCTCATCTGGGCCAAAGTGTTTCCACTACACCTTGACCTATGGAATGGTTATGTTCATCAGTGGGGTTTCCTTCATGTCTATTATGAATTGAGGTTCTGGAAGTAATTCTTCCTCGGTTCCACCTGAATCACAGAAAAATCAATAATATGATTAGAATCATTTACATACTTCTTTAATAAATAAGCATGGAGAAAATTATGTACCTTCACTATGGGAGGAAGTCTGAGGTGATAGGCTACTGGTCCCACTCTATCCAAAACTTCAAAGGGTCCAAAATACTGAGGTGCCATCTTGGCACAAGCTCCCATCCTCAGAGAGCTCCTCCTAGGTCTAACTTGGAGATACACGTGATCTCCTTCTTTGAAATATCTAGGAGTCATTTTCATGTCTGTATAACTCTTTTGTCTATCTTGGGCTATCTTCATATTTTCCCTGATTTAAATGACTTTCTATTCCATTTCCTTTAGCATATCTGGTCCAATTGTAAATCTGTCTACAGAGTTGTTCCAATTTTAAATCTAATGTTGCATCGCCTTCGATAGAGGTATTTAAAAGGGATCATTTTTAATGAATCTTGTTAACCATTGTTGTAAGAATATTTCCCACTTCTTGGGTTGATGCATTACATGCATCCTTAACATGTTTTCTAATACTTGGTTTACCCTCTCTATATTCCCATAAGTTTGAGGGTGATAGGTTGTACTAAAGAGTAATTTTGTTTCAAATAAGAAAACAAAGATTTCCAAAAGTTTGAAGTAAACTTTATATCTCTGTTGGATATCATATCCTTAAGCATGTCATTCAGTATAAATATCTCTTTCATGAATATGTTGACAATATCTATTTCCTTGCAAGTTGAATTGACAGATATGAAGTGAACAACTTTTCTCAGTTTGTCCACAACTACCATGATGGCATCTTTCTGTTTGATTAATCTTGGTAATCCTGTGATGAAATCCATGGAGATGGTTTCCCATTTATGTTCGAGAATTGGTAGGGGATGCAACAATTCTACTGGGTGTCGGTAATTTTCCTTGACTTTCTGACATTGTATGCATTTAGCTAAGTAATCATCTATGTCATTTTTCATCCCAGGAAAAAAGAATAGTTTCCTAGTGGTTGTGATCATTTTATGATAGCCAGGATGACCAGTATATGGTTTTTTGTGTATTTCATGCATTATGAACCTCTTCAAGTCATCACAATTTGGAATATAGAATCTTCCCTTATAAGTTAGAAGGTCATCATTAAGCATCTGATAACCTTCATAATTCATCCCTGTGGGATCCATCTTTAGGTATGATGTAACGGTATTGAAAAATGCATTTGTTTCTTGTGCAATTTTGACCATCTCTTTGATGTTTGATTCACTAGCGCTTACATATGCCAAGTGAACTACTTTCATACTTCTACTAAGGTCATCAACCACCTTATTCTCCTTTCCTTTGATATGTTTGATTTCAAAATGAAAATCACCAAGGAGAGCCATCCACCTAGCTTATCTCACATTGAGTTTTGGTTAGTCAAACAAATACCTCAACCCACTATGGTTTGTCATAAGTACAAATATTCTACCTAAGAGGTAATGCCTCCACATTTTTAAAGCATGCACTATGGAATCCAATTACATATCATGGGTCACATAATTGAATTCATGCTCATTCAATTTTTTGAATTCGTAGCAAATCACATGTCCTTCTTGCATAAGGACTCCTTTGAACCCTTCCTTGTAGGCATCTGTACACACAAGGAAGTCTTTGTTTGGATCTGCAATCTTCAATACAAGTGCATTGGTTAGAAGGTATTTCAGCTCTTGAAATATTTCTTCACATTCTGATGTCAAAATGAATTTAATGTCGTTTTTTTGAAGGGATGTGATTGGGCAACCAATCTTGGAGAATCCTTTTATGAATCTCCTATAGTATATTTCCAGACCCATAAAGGAACTGATATCAGATACATCCTTTGGGGTAGGCCAATCCATGATGTATTTAATCTTGTCAAGGTCAACTGCCACTCCTTCCTTAGAAATAACATGGCCTAGGTAGTGAACTTGTTTTTGGAAAAAGTCACACTTATTGAGCTTGACATAGAGTTGATGCTCTCTTAGTACCTATAATATACCAGATATAAAAAGTATGCAGAACATAAATAAAATGCTAGAAATGGAAGAATAATAGTAATATAACCAGCATAATCTCCACAATAACAAAGAAATGATATAAGAATAACAACAGAAATAGCACTTTGGTTTAGAAAGCAATGTTCATGGGCCTCTTTGAGGGGGAAACCTCCAGTCGAGCAGTGCTTTGTTAAAATAATCTCAAAGCTAGGGTTTTCATACCCTCGACCCTTATTTATACTAAATATGTCTATCAAGAGAAGCATCTAGAGGAAGATCCTTCTAGAAGCGGAAGCTTCTATTAGGTCTTCTTACATCTGCCTTATTCTATTTTATTGAAAGGCCTTATTAATATTGACCTTTATTACATCTGAATATATTGATCTACCTATGTGCAGGTTCGAACCCTAACATGTCTGCCCCCTTAAAAGAAGCCTTGTCCTCAAGGCTTGAGATGTGGAAACTGCTGCAGAATGGTAGTTGGTTCCCAAGTGGCATCTGTTGGAGTTCTATCTTTCCACTGGACTAGCACTTCCTTGATGGTTCTCTGATGCAGGCGATGCTCACGCTGGTCCAAAACTGCTTTTGGATGTAGCCAAATGGATCCTTCTTTAGCTAACTCGGGAAGGTTGGTTTGAATTTGGCACCTAGTTCCAATCACCTTCTTTAAGCATGAAACATGAAAAACAGGATGTAGCTTCGACTGGATGGGCAGAGCTAACTGATAGGTGACTTGTCCCACACGCTTGAGAAATGTATAAGGACCATAAAATTTGGGTGCTAGCTTCTGACAATGCTCGGCCTTGAGGGAAGTTTTCTTGTATGGTTGCAGTCGCAGAAACACCTGATCCCCTTCTGCAAATTGACGTTCATAGAAACCTTGATCTTCTTGTTTCTTCATGCAATTCTATGCCATGACCAAGTTCTCTTTAAGGGTACGAAGAATATCCTATCGAACTGTAAGTGTTTGGTCAACCCTTGGACCTTCGAGGTACCCGGTAAGTATGAGAGAACTGAAGGTGGATTATGTCCATATACCGCTTCAAAAGGAGTCATGTATGTAGCTGTATGGTAGGAAGTGTTGTACCACCATTTAGCTAGGGATAACCATTGAGCCCACTGATTTTTCTTTTCAGAGGAAAAACACCTTAGATATGTTTCCAAACACTTGTTGACAACTTCCATTTGACCATCAGTCCGGGGATGATAAGTTGTGATGAGATGCAATTAGGTGCCCTGTAGCTTAAACAGTTCTTGCAAAAAATTGCTTGTGAAAGTTGGGTCACGATAAAAAACAATAGAGTATGGCATGCCATGAAGCTTGAAGACCTGGTCCATGAAAATTTGAGCCACCGTGGATGTAGTAAATGGGTGTTGAACAACGCATAAATGAGCATACTTGGAAAGGGGATCCACAACCACCATTATGACTGATTTATTTCCCGATTTGGGTAAGCCGGTAATAAAGTCCATAGAGATATCCTTCCAAATAGCAGGTGGAATCGGAATCAGTTGTAGTGTTTCTCCCTTGTTACGTTGACTGTGGAGATTTGACTATTTCTCCCTTGTTGCGTTGACACACCTCACATTCAGAGACAAAATTACAGATGTCATATTTCATACCATCCCAGAAAAAAGAACGTTTGACCCTGTCATAGGTTTTGGTGAACCCGGAGTGCCCCACTGTGGGTGTAGCATGAAGCTCAGAAAGTACCGTGGATTTAAGCTTTGATTGTTTGCTTAAATACAAATGGCCTTTGTATCGAAGCTCATCCTGGAGCCAAGAGTACCTTGGGGGAGCTGGAGAATTGGTCTGTAATTGTTGGATTAGATGCGAACTTTTGGGATCTTGTAGCCATTTCTGGCGCACAGCTTGGAGCCAATCTGGTACAATGAAGGAAAGAGAAAAAAGGGATCCTTCTTCTTCATATTTTCGGGACAGTGCATCTGCCACCACATTGTCTTTTCCCTTCTTGTAAATGATCTCATAATCATATCCAAAGATCTTAGTCACCCATTTTTGTCGCTTCGGGGAGGAAATGCATTGTTCTAGGAAGTACTTGAGGCTTTGATGGTCTGTCTTAATTTGGAAACATTTCCCCAAGAGATAAGGGTGCCACAGATCAACGACATGCAGAATAACCAACATTTCCTTTTCATAAATGGGTTTTCCCAGATTCCTTTCAGATAGTTTCTTGTTGGTGAAGGCCAATGGTCGACCCTCTTGCATAAGGACATCATCGATTCCTTTCCCTGAGGCATCACATTCCAACATAAAGGTCTTTGTGAAATCAGGAAGGGCCAGAACTGGAGTAGTGCACATGGCCATCTTCAATGTTTGAAAAGATTGAGCAGCGGCTGGAGTCCAATTGAAAGAGTTCTTTTTTAGGAGAGTAGTGAGAGGTGCTGCAATCTTTCCATAATTCTTAACAAACTTGTGATAATACCCTATTAAGCCCAGAAATCCATGCAAGTTTTTGAGAGTCTTTGGGTGCAGCCAGTCTTGCATAGCTTCAATCTTTTTCGGATCCACCCTGATGCCATCCTTTCCAACCATATGACCCAAGTATTCTACTTCTGAGGCACCGAAAGCACATTTAGACTGTTTCATGAAAAGTTGGTGTTGAGAGAGTAGATGGAGAACTCTATCCACATGAGTAAGATGGTCTATCCAGGTTTTTCTATAGATGAAGATATCATTAAAGAAAACTAAGACAAAATGATGGAGAAATGGATGAAAAACATGATTCATGAGGCTTTGGAAGGTGGAGGGGGCATTACACAAGCCAAAGGGCACGACCAAAAACTCATAGTGGCCCTCATGAGTTCTAAAGGTCATCTTGGGAATGTCTACTTCTTTCATATGTATCTGGTGATACCCCGAGCGAAGATCAAGTTTAGTAAAGAATTGGGCACCACTCAATTCATCCAGGAGGTCATCAATGACAGGAATGGGAAATTTGTCTTTAACGGCCAGTTTGTTGAGGGCACGGAAGTCAGGACACATTCTCCAAGAACCTTTTTTCTTCAGGACCATGACTACATGCGAAGAGTAAGGGCTCGTACTAGGGTGGATAACGCTTGCATTAAGGAGTTCCTGGACCATTTTCTCAATTTCATTTTTTTGTGAAAAGGGGTGGCGATACAGATAGATATTGGGAGGAAGGCTTTCGGGTACAAGGGGAATGGAATGATCATGAACACTGTGGGAAGGAGGGAGTCCTTGGGGAGTGAAAAATACCATTTGATGTTTAGAAAGGAGGGCTTGGAGGTCTTGCGGCACTGGGGGTGTCTATGTTGCTTGTATGGCATGGACTTGGGCAATGACACCAGAATGACCTTTTTTGAGCATCTTTTCCATGCGATGGGAACTAATGACCTCAAGTGAACCAACAGTGATGCCTTGGAATTTATATTGGTGGCCTTCCTGGTCGAATTGCATGGTTAATGCCCTAAAATCCATGAGAATGGGACCCAAAGTTCTTAGCCAGTCTTCACCCAACACAATGTCACAACCACCCATGTCGATAGCAAACATATGGGATTTTAGGTGGTAGTCACCGATTTGGAGACGCACATTTTCACAATGCCCTCCACATTTCATGGAACCACCATTGGCAATCATGATTTGGAAATTGTTGACAACATGGATGTAGCAATGAGTTTCTTGGGCAATGCGGCGATGAATAAAATTATGGGTGCTTCCACTATCAACCAGAATGATGACCTTCCGATGCTTGATGTAATCGATTAACTTGAGGGTTTGGGGAGCGAAGAAGTCAGTGAGAGAATTGAGGGAAATGGCTGGTTCCACTTCGGGAGGGTCTGAGGGAGGGGTTATGTCAGTGATTTCAGGTGACTTAGACACAAGGGTAGTTTCAACATCCTCTTCCAAAATATCCTTAGAGATGGCCATAAAAATCTTTTGTTCTTTACACTTGTGGCCCGGGAAATATTTGTCATCACAATTATAACAAAGGCCTTTGAGTTGGCGTTCAACCATTTCAGCCCTGGTCAATTTTTGGATCTTTAATGTGGCAGAGGGAGTAGTGGGATTTACAGGTTTAGGGCAAGGGATAAAGGAGGGTTTTCGGTTTTGAGAGGATACAACCTGTTGTGCTTCTTTACCCCTTTTAGTAGCCTCCACCCAACTCGAGGGTCGAGCCATGAGGACATGGGCCCGAATCTCATCCTTGAGGCCACTGATAAAACACTCTCGAAAGAAAGCATCAGTCATGCCCTCTGTTCGAAAAGCCAGGTCCTCAAAGGCAGCTATGAATTCTTCTACTGTTCCTGATTGTTTCAACTTTGTCAATCAACCCAAATGGTTGGTGTCTGTGTCAAAGCGTTCATAAAGATCAGTCACAAATTGGGTCCAAGCAATATACCCTTGACGAGAAGTTTTTCTCCATTGCCACCATTGCCAACGTTCTTGATCTAGATGGAGAACACCATACCGACGTTTGTCCAAGTCATCTGTAATGTCATATAAAGAGAAATAATGTTCCATTTGGGTTACCCAACTAGTAGGGTCTGAGCCATCAAATTTGGTCACATCCACCCGCAAAAGGCATAGGTCACATTGAAAGTGATGGGGATGAAAGGTATGGGAATGGGAGGAATGTTCACCTTCAGTATTTGGAGGTGCGTCAGAGAAAGGGTCATCTATAGGGATCTTCAGTTTGGTGCAGAGTGATGCAAAGACAGATTCAAGATGGGTGGTCAGTTCTTGTTTGACTTCCTCCATTGAGGACTGCATGGTTGTATTTATGGTTGTATTGATGGATGTATCGATGGAGGCAACAGTAGCACTGATTTGTTTCACTTCTTTTTGGGTCTCGAGGAAACCAGATTGCAAGGTGTTGAAGCGAGCTTCCAGGTCTTGGCTATGGGTATGGGCCATGAGGATGGGTGAACTGAAAAGGGGTGGGAGGGGTCAAAAATTTTGCCGAAAAATGATATGGATGAATGTGATAAGGGAGAAGAGATGAATCCAATGGAATAGGTCTCAAATAATGGTGAAAAAATTTCCATACTTTTATTTTTTATTTTTTACACCTGCGAAGTTATACTCTGGTCTGAAGAATACTGCAGTGATGAAATCCCCAAATGCTTAACCAGAAAGAAATGTGTATTTACTTGGAAACTCGAACACAGTTGTGTGGCAATAGATCTTGTATGTTTTAATTTATTTATGTTTCTGTCCCCCAAGGGTTAGGTATTCAAGGGTTCTACAGATAAGGGTTTGCCCTGTGCTATAGCTCTCTAATATACATGTGGGGTCCAACAGTAGTACTCGGCCCAATATCTCAGGGCACTAACTAAGGAGGATATATCATACCCTTAGACGTACTACCCGACTACCCAGGTACTAGAGAGTATCTTCCCGAGTGTTGTTCTCGGTGGCACTATAGCAGTCAGGCAGGCGATCGGTTTATCTAAAGAGGGCTTCAGGAAATCTAGGCCGATCCGTACACAGGTGTTTTCTGATGCACTACCACTTTAAGGGGTACCAATAAGGGTTATAAGGGTGGCCAACAGATGTGCACGTAAGAACCACTTGTATTTCCTGCGTGTATGAATCCCTCAACCGTGGGTTTATGCGTGTAACGACAGATCTTTGTGGATTAAAGACGTCGGAATACGTCTCTACCCTAAAAAAAAAATCCCACAATTTATGCCAAAGAAAGTGCTCTAATACCACTTTTAATATACCAGATATAAAAAGTATGCAGAATAGAAATAAAATGCTAGAAATGGCAGAATAATAGTAATATAACCAGCATAATCTCCACAATAACACATAAATGATATAAGAATAACAATTGAAATAACACTTTGATTCAGAAAGCAATGTTCACGGGCCTCTTCGAGGGGGCAACCTCCAGTTGAGCAGTGCTCTGTTACAATAATCTCCAAGCTAGGGTTTTCATACCCTCGACCCTTATTTATACTAAATATGTCTATCAAGAGAACCATCTAGAGGAAGATCCTTCTAGAAGAGAAATCTTCTATTAGGTCTTCTTACATCCACCTTATTCTATTTTATTGAAAGGCCTTATTAATATTGACCTTTATTACATCCGAATATATTGATCTACCTATGTGCGGGTTAGGACCCTAACAGTACCTGGAGTACTATCTTGAGATGTTATTCATGCTCTTCTCTATTCTTGGAATAGATTAGGATATCATCAATAAAAACCAACACAAACCTATCCAAGAACTTTTTGAATACACTATTCATTAAGCACATAAAAGTGGTTGGTGCATTGGTAAGCACAAATGGCACCACCGCAATTTCATAGTGACCATATCTTGTCTGAAAGTTTGTCTTGTGGATATCTTCATATTTAATTCAGACCTGATGGTATCCATATCTCAAGTCAATATTGGAGAAGATGGTGGCACCCCTTAATTGGTCAAAAACATCATGGATCCTTGGCAAGGGATACTTATTCTTGATGTTCATTTTATTGAGTTATCTATCATCTATCCACAGTCTGAGTGTGCCATATTTATTTTTCACAAACAAGGATGGTGATCCCCATGGAGACACACTAGGATGAATGTAGCCTTTATCCCAAATCTCCTTCAGCTGTAGTTTGAGCTCAACTAGCTCTAGTGTACTCATCCTATAGGGTGCTCTAGACATTGGAACTTCTCCTAGTACAAGTTATCTTTGGGACCTGTACAGTCACAAAGATACTCTGCATTTTGTCGAATGGTCTAGCATAGTATGAGTTAAAGTGGTGATGGTTTTATGTGTGTTTAAATGGAAAGTGAGGATCTTTTGCAATTAAAATATGGATCGTTTCGTTTGATTGTCCACTATGTATGTTTAATGAATATCATGCATCTTAACGAAGATAGTCATGGGTGTTGTAGCAGTTTGATCTCATTACAATTTAATTGTTAGGTGGAATTGACAAATAAAATTGGTCATGCTTTTTGTGTCTGTGTTGATGGAAGGTGGTTGATTTTGATACTGGACAGAGTGGAAATAAGTGATTGTTTATTCAATTTAGAATTGTTTTAAAATATTAAATGGATAAATAAGAAGAAATAGCAATTCTCTATAGGTTGTTGTGGAATACATACTATCTTGTTCTGATGACATTGTGTTACAGATTGATTGTGAATAGTGAGCAAGTCAAGGCACATAATTGTTTGACTTTTACAAAGTAGTTGTTCTATTGGCACAATAATCATTTTGCTTGGTGTCAGATTTCTTCTAATTGATGTGGAATGATTTGATGGATTACTTAATTAATTTTATGAACAATACATGTTCTCTTTCCCTACCATTACTTCACTTTTCTCTAATTACAACCCCCTCGCCTTCCCACATCCAATTTTCAGTCCCTGTTCTTAAAATTTAATTACAGTTAAGAGAATTCTATTTCGAAATAGTTTGAAATCACAGTTTATTGGTTGGAACATAGTGATATGTTCCTTGGTTTAAATTATAGTTGATTGTTTGTTGTATTTGAGAAGTAACCATAATTTTTTTCACTCTCATTTTATCATTTTTCACTCAATACAAGCCCCTCTCATATCCCATAACCCTTTTGTTCACCCCCTTCTCAATGACAACAGTTGAACAACTTGTATGGATTGGTCTACATGATCTGATATGTTGTTGAGCCAAATTCTATTTCATATTTTTAAGGAGTTGTCATGTATGGTTGTTAAAGGGACTATTTTCTAATCAATCATGCATGCAGGAATGAGCTTCTTCAGTCGAAGTAGCCATGGAAGAGGCAACCGAGGGAGAGGTAATTGGAAAAGATGCCCAAGAAGGCCAAGATTCTCCATACACTTTGATGTTGACTCACAAGAGTTAGGCTAGTTGTTTCAGGCCAGATTTTTCAATTGGATTGCACAAGGAGTGGACCAACCTAAGCCTAAAAGGCTTCCCTTCCCAGCTCTACAAGCCCCTGGTATTCCCGTGCCCCCTCATGTCTCATTACAACCCGAGGTTCTCGAAAATGATGAATGGCAAGAGATTTTCCACCTGACAGTCTCCCAACATCGTGGCTGGCCCAATTTGTCCTTACCTACTCCCCTTCCTATTAACCAGATTGTCCAAGTTGTATCTGTCCACTCACTAGTTCAGTCCTATCATGCTATCAAAAGGTTAAAAACTGAGGCCCACCATGCCCTTGACAAAGGAAAATCCACTGCTACCCCTTCCTCACCCTCCAATGGCTCTGAAAAATCCATGTCTTCCCAGATGCATTTGAGGGACGATTGTTCTCATGTGATCAAGGAGATTATGCCTAAAGGCTCAGTGCAACCAAAGGAAAATTCAAAAAAATCAAAGGGTGACAACAACAATAAAGGAAAGGTTGCATCTCAAAGTGGAAAATATGGTTTTTGAGTTTTATTTTATTTGTTCTTGATGACAGTTGAATTTAGAAGTTTTGGACAACATGTTTTCTTTGGATACATGAGTAACATATTTTTTGGAATTAATTTCAAATATCAATGAGATAAATTGTCAAATGTGAATGTGATGAAGGGAGTCACAAGGAGGGGTGTTTTTCTTAATTAACTAGTTATGTTATGATTGTTAAGATCTGAAGGGAGTCACAAGGGGTCCCACCTACTTGTTATTGTTTTTTTAGAACCCTTATTATGATTATTACTCTTCCCCATAACTAAAAAGTTGGTTGAGTTTTTAGTTAACTTAACTAATGAGGTAGTTCAACTACTTCAACCAATTCTAATTTGCTTAAAGGCAAAAGGAAAGGGAGGAGCAAGGGGAGGATAGAAGGAGAAGCATAATAAGGTTTTCTCTTTGATTTTATGTTGAGATAGTTCAGTTTTCATTCATTCCTTAATTTATCACAAACCTATTTTTTTTTATGATAGCAGGGTCTTATTGTAGACAGCAAGATTCAGGGCCGAATTACATCATTCAGACACTTGTTTTTTAGAGGTGTTGATCTATCTTCGATAGTCTGTGTAGACTTGTATGTTTGTGAATTAGTTTCCATGACTGACAAAGGCTATTGTGCAGAGTCGAGTGGGCAACAATCTATTGCAAGCTGATCCAACTTTTAGAGTTCAGTTTTTTATTTTCTGTCAGAGGTCCTTTTGTATGTTCCATCGGGGATGTCTAAGTTTGAATTTGGTCCGAATTTTATTCACAAAATTTTGTAAAGAGAGTGACTCTTTGGTGAATTGGAATGAAATAAATGATTTCTTTATGTCTCATCTTCCTTGATTATCATTTTGGTGTCTTTTCTTCTATCTCTACATCTATTTCAACAACTATTATATTCAAAAAATCATATACAAAATGAATTTTCCAGCAAGCTTTTACTTATAAAAAGACTGGCCTAAGCACTTGTAATCAATACTTGTGATTTAGGATATTAATTTTGATGGCTATAAACATAGGGTTATATTCCCGTCTATTTTTTTTTAGCCAAGCAGAATTTGAGAATGCTTGAGTAAGATCATTTCATATCTTTTCCTCAACACTATTGATTCATTTTTTGATTCCCTAATTAAAGAGAAAGATAATATCTTTCAACTTGGAGTGATAAGCACTGCATATACATCTAATAAATCCTTAGTGTCCCAACAGAAAAATAGACACAAGCATCGAAGAACCAACATCCTTGCAACAACAAACAAAAAAAGGGTTGCAAACCCTCTTAACCATATTCTACTCCCAATGGTGACAAAGGATCAAAATAAAAAAGTAAGAAGACTCACAAGCATTACAATTTTTGTGTGTGAGATGGTCATCTTGAGTCCAAATGTTTTAAAAAGATGGAAGCCTCAGAAGAAATAATGAAGAAACAAAACAATGAAGACATGCACTTTCTGATTCTAGTTTCTCCTTTAATACAACATCTACTTCTTCTTTTGATGAGTGACTTATCGATTCTTGGGCATCTTATCATATGGCTAAGAATAAAACCATTTCTTACACTCTTAATGAAGGTAACACCAAACAAATATTTTTTGGTGATGATAGATCTCTTAGTGTTGTAGGGTTTAGAACATTTAAGGTAGATAATGGTCATTTCAATGATTTATTATGTGCTACAAGTCATTCCTAAAACCTTCTATCAATGTATCAAATCACTCATTCAAGTGAAGGTAAAATAGTAGAGTTTTCAACTCACCAAGTTCTAATCAAGGATTTAAAAGATCTTAAGCATGTCCTAGCAACTATAATTGTTGATGATATTACCAGGTTGTACAAATTTGACAACCTTGGATCACCATCGTTTCCATTAGTTTTTGTTTCTCATAGAAATGATGTGAGAAACATTTGACATGAATTGTTTGGTCATATAAACTATCACTCATTGCAACATTTATGTAATCAAATTATGGTTACTAATATTGCTCTTGGTTTTTGCAAATATGGTGTTTGTGCTAGGTGTGTTCTCGATAAACATTAATGGGATAGTTTTGAAAAATCTGCCCTTGGCATGCCTTGGCTCGTTTGTAGCTTGTCCACAATGATTTGTGTGTTCCACTTTCTTCTCCTTCTTTTTCTGGGTGCAAGTACTTCTTAACTTTCATTGATGACTTATCCATATGCACATGGGTTTATTTCTTAAACCTTAAGATTACATTTTTCGACATGTTTTTTGTCTATAAGGCCCTTGTAGAAAACAAATATGGACATCAACTTCAATGGTTCAGAACAAATAATGGAGGTGAATATGTGAAAACAAATTCACAAATTATTGCATTGTATAGGGCATTCAAATGCGACATATTGTTTCATATGTGTTTCATATACACCACAAAAAAATGGTGTTGATGTGAGGAATAATCACACATTAAAGGAAATGGAAAATTGTATGATCCAATCTAAAGGATTAAGTCTTCATTATTGGGTAGAAGCTATCAATTGTGCCAATTACATAGTAAATCATACTCCCATAAAGGATTTAAAAAATATAACACCAGAAAAAGCATGGACTAAAATTAGACCATATGTAAACCACTTCCATGTATTTGGCAGTGAAGAATGGTATCACTTTCCGGATGAAAAAAGGAAAACCTTACAACCTAAAAGTGATAATTGCATATTGGTTGGATATTTTGAATATTTCAAAGGCTACATACTTCTTCAACCTCATTCCAATGAAATAATTATTAGAAGAGGTGTTAAGATTGATGAAAATAGCTTGGTCTACAAGCCTAATTCGTTGTTTGTGTCATCTTCAGCCTTCAAGCCATATTTTGATCCTATTCTAGTTTCTTTTTCATATGATTATAGTGAGGATGAAAATACACATATGTCTGCTAACCTTCCTCCAAATGAGTCCATTGAACATGAAACTACACTAGCACCACTACTTTCTAGATGGGTTTGTTTAACATATTCACCGGGGGGACTATTTCCTCAAATGGGTCGAGGAATTATTTTTGAGAAAGGATTTTAATGAGGTGGAAATTATACCATAGCTATGCACATTTATTTTCTAGTAAACAATAATACCAAGTAAACTTACACAATATTTTCAATGTCTTTAGGTGTGGCTAGTGTATGGGGCAAAAATGGGCCAAAACAATTGGTTCATGAGGATTTGAAAAGTGTATGGGGCATTGAAAAGCCCAAAAGGAATCACCAAAAACTCATACACAAGGAAATATTAGGAATGTCTACTTCCTTCATCTAAATTTAGTGATAACCAATTTGGAGATCAATTCTAGTGAAGAATTGTGCTCTACGAAGATCCTCCAAGATGTCATTGATGATGGTAATCAAAAATTTATCTTTGATCATCAATCTGTTAATTAATAGCGTGAAAGTACAGATAGTGTGAAAGTATAGACATATGCATGAATTTCCTTATTTATTCAATATCATGATCATCGAGGAGGAGTAAGGCTAGTAATAGTACATATGATTCTAACCATTAGCAACTCCTCTACTCTCTTTCCAATTTCATTTTTTGTGAAAAATTATGGTGATAAGGGAAACATTGGGTAGTGGATTGCCTAGAATTAGTGAGATTCCATGTGCATGCTCTCCATGTGAGGGGAAATAAGTTATGGGCTATTTTAAATACCTAGTGATATTTTTCCAAAACCAACTCCAAATCAATACGAGTTTCCTATGGATAGTTATCTATAACTTGGATGGCATTGAATGGGGCAATAATTCTACAGTGCCCATTCTTTAAGAGTTTTTCCATACAATGAGAGATGAGTATTTCTAGTGAATTGGCCTGGAGACATTTGAGGGTGTGTTGATGTACATACTTATTGAAGCTCATGTATAACTCCTTCAAATCGATTGTAACATGGCCCAATGTTTACAACCATTCTTCTCCTAGAACTAAATCCCAACCTCCCATTTCAATGGAAAAAAATGTTTGATTTGAGGAAATAGTCCCACATTTGGAGTTTCACATTTTCACATTTACCACCACATTTGATAGAACCTTCATTGGCTATCATGATTTGGAAATTGTGCACTGCATGGACATAAAAATGTGTTTCTTTTGCTACTTGACAATGGATGAAATTGTGGGTAATGGCATTGCCAATTAAGAAAATCACCTTCTTATGATTGATATATCCAATCAAATTCAAGGTCTAGGGAGATGTAATTCTTGACAAAAACACATATTTCAACAAAATTGTATTATGAGGACTTCGTCAACATTGATTTTTTTTTATAAATATTTAATATATTCCATCAAATTTGGAAAAAATAATCTATGAGACTATTTCCTTAGAATTATTTTGTAATGTCCCAATTTTTGGATTCTTTTATGTTACATAGTGGGATGCCTGCAAGAGTGACCAGTTGGGGGTGATAGCGAGTTTAGGAAGTATTGAGGATCATTATGGGGCTCAAATTACATTTTTCACCATATTTCATCATGAGGATCCATTCCTCACAACTTGTCTTTGGTTTCGTTGCATTCTGACGATTTCCATAATTTTGAGTTATCATGGAGCATATTTTAATTAAATTCAACAAGGAGGTCATTTGGGAATAATACTTGAATAAAAACATTAGTGTAATATATCATTGAAATCGAGAGGAAGAGAACTATAGGATAAGATGATGAAAAGTGACTTTCAATGGCTGGAGAAGCCATAAGGACAAATTAATCACTTTTTAGAGGAAAAAAAGTGAATTAATTAATAAAGTGATTATATAAAGGAATATTACAAGTAAAGTAAAATTCACTTGGATAGAAAAGGTGAATAGGGATATAAAAGAGAGATAGGATCTTCTATTCTCTCATTATGTTGATTGATATTTTGATGTCTAGCTTCTTAGCTAGAAAGATCAAGGTACTTTGGGGTTTTTAGGGTTTTGACTAAATAAACTCTAGAGATCAACAAGGAGGTGAAATATTCCTATGTTCATGATCCAATCTTTGCCAAGGAGGTGAAAGAATCATCCCCCACCATTCTATTCAATTCAGATCCATTTCAAACATTCATTTGTGAAGAAAGGAGAATTGTGAGAATGGTTCTCTTGAGGAGGGGCACGCCATAGATCTTAGAGAAGTTTGATTTAACATCCAAAAGAGATCTATAAATAAGATATTCACTTACATTTCTATTCCACCTCCCAATATATTAGATCTTGGATATTTTGGAGAGGATCTTTGAGGAAATTCATTATTTTGTACCCAGGGAGAAATATTGCTTGGAGGGGCGCATTTGGTAGTGGGGATATTCATATTTTGGGGTTGTATCAGTTTCTACTTATTGGGATCAATTTATATACATATTGGGTGAATTATTTATGAGTAGATTTTCCATTTCATTGGTGGATCAAACCTCATCTTCAGCCAGGGAGAATTGAGACCAAGCATGGCACATATCTTGTTGTTGGGGCCATCATTTGATGAAGAAATTACATATTTTTGGAGTAGTTGTTAGAGGGATTCTATTGGGAGACTATTTTCCTTTATTTGTCTGCGTTTTGTATGTATTTTCCAGCAATATATCAGCTATATCAAATACATTTCATATCTGGAAATTACTATGTTGAACAACCAAGTGCATATTAAATAAAGTAAGGATTTGAGGTACTTTCTTATGGTGTTTAACATCTATTAGTTTCTAATTTGTTTGGTTATAATTTCATGTTTTTTCCTTATATATTACATGAATAAATATGGGCCAAATACATCAGAAAATACACTTAAATGAATGTTACAACCATTGCACACAAAGTGTTTGACAAAACAGTTCAACCAACCAACTCCAAATAAACATAACATCAAACACAAATTCAGAACAACCACTCATTGGGAAGGGTTTTAGGTGTTGCATGTGATGTGTTTGACATAAATTTCATCCCTTAAACTTGAGTTAAATGGGGCAACAAGTATTGAAGCAATTTCAAGGGAGTTAGGAGCTTGTATGCCAAGTGTTTGATGAAATTCCTCATCCACATAGATTTGATTTTTACATCAGATTTGGTTGGGACCATTACATATTTTTATTACTCCAAATAAATATTTAATATTAAAGCATTCAAAAATAAATATTGTCCAAGTTAGAACTAGATAACTAGGCCATACACTATGATGATTCTACAGAAATCGCTAATTTTCCAAATCTTACAAATGGTGATACATTTAGATATATTATATAGGGATAATCCAATAAAAGTGCACACAATAGTTGCATGAGATACTAAAATAGATTCTCTCTATATATTTGAGGTGACAAAAGTACTCAAAATATAAGAAAAGATAAAAAAAAAATTAATTAATCTCCAAATAGTGACCATGAATAGGTCAAAGGGGTTGTTAGGTACACCAATATCAATACATAGTGGGAGTGTGAAAACAAAATAATATAATAAAAAAATCAAAGTTAGATCATATATTATCTGTATAACCTTCAATGGTGAGATATTATTATGGATCATATACTAAATAGGTTTATGTCTTAATATCTCCAACCTCCCCTTCCTCCCTAAACAACCAACCCTTGTGGGGGAGGAGGGGGGAGGTGGCTACTTATTGGATCAACAGTAAATAATGGGATACTATTATGTTTCAAAGATATTGTAGGTGGAGGGTGGTGCCTCCCCTACACTATCTCACTAATCTAGAAGCTATGATGGTATTACACTCTACTTGCATCGAGGTAGCATAGGGAAGAAGGTGATGATCATGTTGGCAATGCCTAGTGGAGGAGGTGGTTTGAGAAATAAATATTTATACCAATATCTACCTTATCTTGGTTTTGCAAAGCCCTTTATTCGATGTCATAGTGCTAACCATAGATAGAAAAAGTAACCATGCTTAAGCCTTAGTTTCATGAGAAGGAGGAGATGATGATAATAATTTTAAATGTAGAATAGATAGGTGTTGTAATCCATCTTTTAATGATTTCATTCAAAACTTTTACATTGTTGTATCAATCTTAGACCAAGTTCCTCCTAGGTGTCTAGTACAAATAGACTCCTATAGTCTGAGCACTAACATATTCAATCCCCAAAATGGGGAAGGTATCACTTGAAATGTTGTGCCAAGACTAAAGGTTATATGGGGCTCACACAACATGACTGTTGTGGCTGACATGCACTTCATTGGATATGGTTTTCTTATTTGTTGTGTAATATATCATTCACCAGGATGCAACTCATTCCAATATATTAAAGAACTAAAAAACCATTATCATCACTATCATCATATACTCTATCTAGAACATCCAATAACTTAGAGAAAGTAAGAAACATCATCAACTCCAGAACATACACATCTATATTAACTAGGATTAATCTGTTAGTACAGTTGCAGAATAAAAGTAAAACAAATCATTGCCATACAGAAGGAATACAACAATAATTTTGAATTGAGGCCTCATTTCCTTAATATCCAGTGCAATCATATACATTCTCAGATAACAAGTATAGTATAACTCATGCAAATCATGTTACATAGTAGATATCTATCCTTAGCGTAAGAAAAAATAATTAAAAAGTATCACAACTGAACATTAGTCATAACTCTTTGTATTTTCGGCTTACATCACCATCCAAATCTACCTCCAACTTCTACTTTGACTATGCACACATTCGATTGGTTAGATTTATTGAATCATAACTATGCTAATTGAGATGGAGCATTGCTTCTCCACATTGTACCTTGGTTAGTGCATCTTCCTTGATTTTCACATTTTCCTTGTTATGTGCATCATTCCTCTACTATTCAGATGGCCTCCTCATTTTGGTGTGCTTGTCCAAAAATTCTCCAATTTTCTCTTGTAGTGTAGGTCCCATACATTTATCTCAAAAGGCCTTCATGGGGGACATTTCCTCGTTTGTTTGGAGTGTCGTCGAGGTTCTCTTATGGTCAAAGCTGTAGATTCTGACATACTTCGAGAAGGAAATCCTTGTCTAAATTGTGCAAGTTCTCTCTGTCGAGGATATTGAAATTGACAGTTAGGGGATTGATTGACGTTTCGTTGTATCTGAAGCCTTGTACCGAGTTGAAAGTGAAGGCTAGGTCTGTTGAATCCTACATATAAAACCCAACTTGATGGATGATTTTTAGTAGAATATTTGGGTATGTTGAGTCCACCTACATTTCACCCAGAGCTTCACGTGTAACTAAAAGTAGGAGCCATGGTCTGCTTAGTTCATTTTCTTTATCAACCTAGATCTCTCCTGTCTCGCTGGAATAAGTGGACTAATTTTTTGATTCTATTATATATAATGTAAATCCATAGCCTTGAAGTGGGTTGCAACTGAAGGCAGGGTCTGTTAAATCCCACATTAAAACCCCAGCCTCATAGGTTGTTGTGAATAGAGGAATTGGGTATGTTGAGTCTCCCTTAAATCCCGAAGATTCACATGTGGTTTGAAGTAGAAGCTAGGGTCTACTTTCATTCATTTTCTTCTTCTTACCAGATCCTTCCTATTTGGCTGACATAATTGGGCCAGTCAATTTATAGTAGTCTAATTTGGATGAGTTTTAATCTGGATGTAATAGTCCTCTATAGGTCTCTTTTCTTTTGTATCATTTTTTGTAGGCCTTGATAGGACAATTATAGTTTTAGTATCAAATATGTTGAATTTATGCTCTGTGCCTAAGGATTGTACTCTCAGTTTCTCTGAAATACAAACTACAATTTTTTTTCTCGAAAAAAAAAAATACTAAATCTTTTAATTATAAAATTGATAAAACCCCAAAGCTCATCAAAATGTATTAAATTTATAAAAAAATAAATGCCTCCTTTGAAAAGACAAAAAATACTAGTAATTGTTTTGATAAAAAATAAATAGTTAATTGTTTTTTAAAGGAAAAATTATTAGTTAAAAAAAAAAAAAATCATTAATTAATTTTTAAAAGAAAAAATTATTAGTAAATTTTTTTAATAAAAAAATAAATCTCTCATCGTATGATAAAACTTAAAAGTTCATTAAAATGTATTGAATTTATAAAATATAAATGTCTCTCAAAATATAAAAATTGCTATAAAAAAATATACATCATAAATTAAACAATAAAATATTTTATTTTATAAATGATGATGGTGATGATGATGATGATGATGATGATGGTGGTGGTGGTGGTGGTGGTTATTGGTCTATCAGACCTTAAAAAGATAAGATATTACTGGCAATTCTTCATAATGTTATTTTGATGCTTGAAAAAAAATAGGAGAAGTGTTCCAAGATCACTATAGTTTAGGAAGGTCTGTATTGTGAAAACTATTTTGAAATTGAGATCTAATTTGGCTATACATAGGGAAATATAGGAGAAAATGTTTTTCATATTCAACCCTATAAGTGTTATAAAGGTGATAGATTCTTTCATGTCATGGTGTTCTAGGAATTGTTCAATGTCGAGTTTCACTATGCATCTCATGATAATTGGTTCTTATTTGATCACTATTGATTCTCTTTCTTATGCTAGTCAAAACAGAAAAATAATTTTGATCTTCAAGATTAGGGTTAACCACCACCTTATAGTATCATAATTTTATTTTATCCTCTAATTATTTATAACACCAAATATTATCCTTAAAAATAGCTTTAATAATATTTTTAATGTCATCAACTTTCTCCAAAATAACTTCTTCCTTTATTCCATAATGATTTAGCCAAGATTTGGCATCATTATGCCATCTCCTTTTGAGACACTAGTGATTTTGGTTGGATTTTGAAGAAATATTGTGGAGCCTTGTGTCATCAATGTTATTTATCTTGTTTTTATACATTAAGTACCTAATCCTTGTTGTTCTCTCAATGGGGGAAAGGCTTGTTTCTATGAGGAGGATAGGATAGAGTGTATTGCCTTTAATTTTGAGATTAAAAGAGATAAAATTATTTTGTATCTTCTATATCTTTCTCTAGGATTCTCGAGAGATATTACATCCCCAAACTTCACATCCATATAAGATAAAAAGAGTGATAAGAGTCAAAGAGGAAAATTTTTGTATCCTATATCCAAAGGTCCACTAATTTACAATTATTTTCAATCGCATAATAATATTTCCACTCTCCATTTATCTTTTTCTCAATGCTATAGTTCCAATTGAGCTTGTGATGAATATTTATTCCAATATACTTGTACATGGGCACTTCCTCCAAGATATTGTTGTCATATACAAAACTATTGTAGGTAATCTTTTGGGATTTAATTAGTATAAGCTTCATTTTATTATTGTTCACCATCATCTCTATCCTAAATAAGATGTCCTTGAGGATTCTAAGCTTATTATTGAGGTCATATGGATTTCTTTCCATAAGAAAAATATCATCGACATATAGGAGAATGATGATGATTATACCAGAAAGAGTTGGTCCAACATAACGTGCAATTTCCAAACAATCTTCTAACTTGTAATTTTATATGCCAAAAATGGTAAGGGATAGAGGAAAACCTTGTTTGACTCCACTATTATAGTTAATTTCTTTTGACCATCCCTCAGTTCTCCTAACTTGGAAATAATTGTATCATACAAATGTATCATGACAACTCTCAGCTCGAAGGGAACATTTATCTCTTCTAACCTATTCAAATGGTTAGTCATATGAATAGTGTCAAAATATTTCCTCAATTCAATGAAACAACAAATAAGATTGTTTTTATTGTTGTGATACTCCTTTGTAATGATCCTAAGCATGGCACGGTGGTTGATAGTTGAATGATAACCTCTGAAAATGGCCTAGCCTTTAGCTGATTTTTGTCGCTTTCTAGACATATACTTATCTTCTTTTCCAAAATACTTCCATATAGCTTGGATAAAATGGGATTAATCATAATGGTCCTATAATTAGAGGAATTGTTTTTATCCCCACTTTTAAAAATAGGTACAACGAGGATTTGAGTCGAGGGTTTAGGGAAGCCTTTGTTAATTGTTAAATTAAAGATCTTGTGTATGTGAGGGATGAGAATAGGCCCTCCAATTTTTAATATTTCAGATTGGTATCCTTCGATGTCCTTATATTTCCTCTTTGTGAGTCGCTTAACCCCAAACTTTATGTCTTATGTACAAAAACCTTCATCCTCTATAGAAATGTTTGGAATGTCATCCAGGACATTAGGGAATTTGTAAAGATTTTTAAGGTAGGAATTCCAATACATCAATGGAATTATACCCATTTCTTTAGTTTTATGAGTCCAAATTTTCCTCCAAAATTTCTTTGGACCTAATTAGATAGGTGTAAAAGATTCTCTTGTTTTCTATTTATGTAGTGCATTTTCTTCCTTTTAATTAGGGATTTGTATATTTTAATCTTATCATCTTTTAAGCACTCATTAGAGGCATCCCTAATGGATTTTATAGCAAGTTTGCACTCATTATCATACCAAGGATTGGAAATTATATTTTCCTTTTTACACAACAATTCCATAAATAATTTTATTATGGAAGTAGATAGGGTTATAAAATTATGATAGAGGTCTTCAATATTGTTCTAATATGATAGAAGATTTAATTGAATGTTTAAGTCCTTTAAGAAGAGATCGAATTTATTTTTTTCAAAAAACAAGTTCCTTTGTTTACCAGAGTTCTCTTCAATGGGGTTTTTGTGCATGATAAAGTATAGATTTAAGGTTAAAGGTCTATGATTAGAGTGAGGCTCATGGTCGTTTAAAAGCTCAAAATTGACTATTTGGTTGTATACAAGGATAACTGATATCGCATAATCCACAACATCGCTACCCATCCCATGGATTCAATTCATCTAGTTAGATGTCAACCACTTCATTAGACCATTGCAAATGATTAGAGACTAGGAGCTGTAAAGGTTGATTAGCTTGGTACCATACAAATTATCTGTTAGGTCTTTCAAATCTCTTTTGTATCTATTAGCTAAAACAAGGTACCCATCTAGGGTTCGAATAGTTGCTTAAGATAATAGCTTGACTAGCTGTAGTTCTAGCATTAAATTCTTCTAGGAGAAGGATACTACCTTTATTTCTCAAACTATAAATGTCTTTTTCTAAGCTCATATAGGGACAATTTTTATCTAGATTGTTTATGTTATAAAAGGTAGAATTAATAGGTATGAAATACAAAATTATTATATACATCTTATTAGCATTAATATATGAAATCTCCATCCAAATAAATTGATTGAGAGGGTCTTTCCTATGAATAAAAATGTAAGGATAAATGTGTGTTCTTATTTAACAAACTATGCCTCCAATCCCTCTACGGGAGGATTTCTTGTTCCACACTGACCACAATATAAATTTGTCTATGTTAGTGATCCAAAATTGATCCAGGAAGGCCTAAAAATCAAAGGTCTCGGAATTGGATGAAACCAGAGCCATTGTGTCCATCTCGTCGCGTTGATTCCAACCATATAATGTTTTCCTCAAACAGACACTGTATGCAAAATTTATCGTGTTCTGACTGAATTCTCAAAGAGGGAAAAAGTCAGATAGTCAAAGGACACATGGCACCTTTTAGAGATGACACATGGAAGTGGAAGAAGATAACACGTGGCAGGTGGAGAAGCAGACATGTGGCAAGGTTGGTGACTGGACTAATAAGTTGGTAGGTGACTGTGTTGGTGACCTGGTTGTACGGTCCAATCAGACAATGCCACGTGGCACCCTGGAATAGGCCAATAAAGATCGAGTTTAAAAGTTGGTTTATATCTCCACTGGTAGTTTCAAAACCAAGACCCTCTTCAAATGCCAACGACTTCAACCGACTTGGTTGTACGGTCAAATCAAACCGTGCCAGGCCCGAGTTTAAAAGTTGGTTTATTTCTCCACCGGTAGTTTCGAAACCAAGACATCTTCAAGCGCCAATGACTTCAAGCAAATGGGTTAACCACTAAGACATCGTGTGACTTGTTCAACGACTATGGCATATTTTTATTTCTTGTTGGTTATAATATGGTATACAACCATATTAAATGGTGCACCATATTAAAAGTAATTTGCCACGATATGCCATTTCCAAAGTTTCATGCGATATGGTAATATGGTTATTCAACCATATGATATGCGCTAATTCCAAGGTTTATGCCATATTACATGGCTATTAAAACCATATATTATATGGTTTAGTTTGTTCCCCATTAAAAATGCTCGAATCATGCCAAATCACACCATATGGAGGACTTAAAGTGGATGAAGAGTGGGTTTATAAACAATGTATATGGTTTTTTTATAACCATATCTAGATGCCATTTGTGACATTTTTTAAAGTGCGCATCCATATCATTGCAAAGTGGGTATTAAACCATAGTTTATGGTTTATTTCAAACAATAAAATAAATGTGTTGTCCATAATATATGGTTTTTATAACCATATTCAAAGATTTTTATGACATCTTTTGCCACCAAGTATGGTAATAGTGTAATAGTGTAGGTCTTTTGGGATTTGATCCATGGACTCTGTCTTTTTTAACCAAAAGTTTTACCAGTGTAGGGAGTTCAGACTATGCATAATTTTGGAGAACAATTAGTTTTATACAGAAAAAGATAGTAAGATAGCCAAACTTTGGAGGCTTATTCCATGAGCTAGATTCAACGTTTTTCAGTGTCTTCTATTGTATTGGGTTTATGAGGCAGAGAAGAACATAGTTGAGCCAGTCAAAGATCTACTTTATGTACTTTTAGAGCATTGAATGATTAAAAAAGAAGCCTCCTCCACTGAGACAAAGGCCCAGAGACGTAGGCAAGAGTGTCAAAATTTGTTATCAAGCTTGGTGTTATAGTTTGCTACTCTTTATGCTTACATTTTGATCTGCATTTTTTATTATGGCTACTATGATATCTCATTAGTTTATGCTTCTTTCACCAATTCCTAATTGACTAATGAAATCAAGCTTTAAAACTTAACCAATGTTTTAAAAGATCATTTTCAGACACATTGGCAATTAGAGTCCTCATCCTCCCAAGTTTCAAACATAAATATAATATCAATTTCACTTGGGATCTAAGTCGCGATAGTTACAAGAGAGGATCCAAAGTGTCTCCAATTGATATTTATTGTTATCTTGTTGGTATCTATCCCTAATAATATCTTTTGGTTCCTAATGATTTCTTATTTTCCTTCTTTTCTCACTTCCTTTACCTTTTGAACCTCCTCCCTTAATTCAAGATATTTTGAAATGAGGTCTTCATTTATAAATATTAGTGACCCTTTTAAGCTTGGATTTTTACTCAGTGAGTCATATTTATGGGTATTAGAGATTATCATAACCCTAATCCACATATCTTTATTTTCAATTATTTTTCTCAATGTTTTTTCTTCTAAGAGACTAGTTTTCAATCTACGATTTATTTTTTAGTTCCTCGACTATTGCTAGCATGTCCTCATATTTTTGTTCTTTTATACCAAAAATTATGAGGTTCAAGACTCTTTTGTTAGGCTCATGGTCTAACTCTATGAGATTAGGTTTGATATTCAATTTTCATTCCACATTATTTAGATCCAATTAGTTAATCAATTTTTCTTCTAGCTCTTTAATCTTGTCCTTAAGATTACTATTTTCTTTGACCTCTTCTTTTTTCCTTGATTTTTTTCTCTTCTTGTCATTTTCTGCAATTGAGTCTCAAACTCTAATAGTTTATTGTTTATATATTTCTGAATCTTATCTTTTAAGGATCTAAATTTACTACAAAACATTGCTTCTAATTCACTTTGAAATTTGTCTTCTTTTTCTTCTTTAAGTTTTTCTAATAATTTTATATATTGATACAAAATTTTAAATTTACTTACTTAGACCTCCCTTTAATAGATTTTAATATCAATCTTGAGTTAAACTAGTCATGAAATACTCATATGATAAAAAAAAAAAGGAAATAAATAGAAAAACTTATACAACAATCAAATATCAACTTCCAAAGGCTATTCACAACATAGACCACAAGCCAAAATGTATTCACCAAAGTGAATGAATGTTATAACATTATAAATATTATTTTAATTTAATAAATTTATTAAATATTTACATAAATTATAATAGTATAATTTATTAAAATAATATAGTCGAAAACATCCTAAAGAACTCTCTCATTAATATATCTTTTATTAATTTTAATTAATATAATAATTTATCTACATAAAATTTACAATAAAATCAATAAAACATTTTTATTTTAGTCGAATATTTGAGTTAAACTCATGCACAGTTTATTTCCAAAACAATTATCTACATTTTTATTTTATTTTCATTTATTTATTTTATATATTAAAAAATCATCATGTCTATTTAAAAATGAAATAGAAATTATATTTATATATAAGTAGTTTCTTGATAAATTTAGTATTATATATTAATAAAATTGATATTGAGAAAAAGTTTTAAATCATATTTAAAACTTAAAACTAAGTCCCCTTCGTTCTTGCGTCTGAGGAGCGCCGACCATTCTTTTCCTGACCAATTTTTTGTGGAAAGCGTGAGCTCGTGAGAGTTTGTGGGAGCTCCATTAAAGTTCTCAAAGATCGGCTCTTGTACATCCATTTGTGAAAGTGGAAGGCACCTCGACCCTGCCTATCCCGGATCCGAATAACGTTATATTCCTTCATAATCATTTATTTTGATGCTGGTGTATTGCAGCTACGTTTGCTTCATTTGTTGCATGCATGGTGCCTTTGCTTTTTCGTTGAAAAGCATGAGAAACTTTGTTGTGTGAAGATTGGAGCATTGCATAATCAGATCTGGTGCATACGTGGGTTCTTGAGGGAGGCCGCGTGAGTTTTATATGTACTCCTATTGCATGTGATCTTTTTGTTTTGTGTGATTTGTTAATTCTCAAAGACGGTATAAGAATCGTCTCTTCCTCAAAGCATAGCAAAACTAGTGTTGAGGAGTGAGTGAGTTTTGAAAAAGAGTGCCACCACTTCTCTTATGCATGCAAATGAGAAAGGGACCTTTGTGAAAGTTTATTTAAAAGTGGATGTATGTGTATTAAAAAAGAAAATTTATTTAAAAGTGGATGTATGTGAATTAAAAAGGATTTTTTTTAAGAAATTAAAAAAAAAAATTATACATATGAGTGAGTTTTTTTTTTTTATATATGAGCATGATTGGATATTTTTTGTAAGAGAATAAAACATCTTTGAATTTGTAAATCGAAGAGGTTGAGGAGATCTGAAGTGCATTGGATCAGGAGATCCATTAGAGAGCCGAGATAGAGTCGGATCGGTGGTATCTGAAGGTAGAGCAACAGAAAGTTTCATATTCTTGGTGATTCACTTGCAGAGAATATCTTGCAACGATGGCGAATCCGCTGGCAGAGACCTACCTCAACGAAGCCAACAAATTAGATGACTCAAATTTTATTAACTGGAAATTCAAGATGTAGACGCCCATGGAAGGCTATGGTGTCTGGACCATTGCGAAGAGAAATTAAGCGAAACTTGTTGTGACTGTAGGTGCGACAGCAACACAGATCCAAGATTGGGAGAAGCGCGAAAAAAAGGCAAAGATATTGTTGAACATGTCTGTTAAACATAGCATAATTCCACATATTAGAGAAGCTAACACTTCTGCTGAAACCTGGACAACGCTTGAAGCATTGTATGAAATTAGCAACACAAATCGAATTGTGTTCCTGAAAACTAAATTGCTAGGCATTAAAATGGATGGAAATGAATCTGTTAGTTCATTTTTGGGCCACATTAAAGAGGTGAAAGACACGCTAGGAAATATAGGAGAAATTGTTTCCAACACTGATCTTGTCACTATTACCTTAAATGGTATGCTAGAAGATTATCAGTTGTTCATAACAAGTCTCGTAGCAAGGGAGAAACCTCCTACTTTTGAAGAATTGACAGGAATTTTGCTGCAAGAGGAAGAGAGGCACGGGAATCTGAAGCCTCAGAATAAAGATTTGGCACTATGGTCAAATAAGAGATCTGCAAGAGGGAGATCAGGAGAAAGAGACAGAGGAGGCAGTTCATCGCTGAGAAGACAATATCCAAGGTTGAATCAAGGTATGCAATCTAACAGGATTAAGTCAAAGAGTTGTTTTTATTGTGGTCGATCTAGACATATTGTTAAAGACTTTCATAAGAAGAGGAGTGATGAGTCTAGGAATAAACCTAGAACACATTCAAGTCATTATGCAGAAAAATCTTCAAATAATGATCTCAGATTGTTTATTGCTAGTGATGATATTGATGAACCCCCGAATTTTGATTCACGGGATCCTAGCTTGTTTGTGTCTAACGCTGCTTTATTTGCTAAAATAGATGATATTGATGTCTAGTTCGTGGATTCTGGAGCATCAGTACATATGAATTGTAATAACAACTCGTATGTTAATTTTAAATAAACACAGAATGGTGCCAACATATATCTTGGAGATGATCGTGCTCATCAGATCAAGGGAAACAAAGACATTCCTATGACATTGTCGAATGGTACTATTCGTCACATTCAGAATGTTGTGTATGTACCAGGGATAAAGAAAAATTTGATCTCTGTGTCCACCATCATAGATCAGAACTTGAAGGTTGAATTCTTAAAGAATTATTGCATAGTGAAGGATCTGTTGGACCAATTCAAAACTGTTGCAATGAGAGTCAGAGCATGAGGCCTGTACAAATTTGATGTTACCAGTAAAGCACATCATGCATTGACTTCTGCAACTATGACAACAGAGATTTTTTGGCATCAAAGGTATGACCACATCAATCATCTTGATTTATTGTTATTACAGAAAAAAGAATATAGTTGAAGGACTTCCCATGTTAAAGAATGAGAATGTTGCTTGTGATGGATGTGCATTAGGAAAGATGCACAGAGATGAATTCCCATCTAATCCTGATAGGAAAAAGAGAGATGTGTTAGATATTGTGCATACTGATGTTTGTGGGCCTATGCAGACTAGGTCTTTAGGAGGTGCATTTTACTTTCTGTTATTTATTGATGATTGCACGAGATACACATTGGTTTACTTCCTTAGAATAAAAAATGATGTTTTCGAGTAATTTAAGGAATTCAGAACCATGGTGGAAAAGCAGACAGGAAAATCCATCAAAATCCTCCATTCAAATCAAGGGGGAGAGTATAAATCAGGAGACTTTAACAAATATTGCAAAGATCATGGAATAGTACAACAGTTTATAGTACCACACACTCCACAATAGAACGAAGTCGCTGAAAGGAAAAATAGAACTCTGGTAGAGTGTGCACGCAGTATGATGAAAGGTAAGAATATCTCAAATACATTTTGGGCTGAAGCAATAAACAATGCAGTTTATTTAAAGAATAGAAGTCCAACAAGGTGTCTTGATAATGTTACTCCTTTAGAAGCCTTGTATGGTTCCAAACCTACAGTTCATAATTTGAAAGCATTTGGGTGTAAGGATTTTTCTCATATTCCAAAGGAGAATAGGAAGAAATTGGATGCTAAAGCCATTAAATTTATTTTCATTGGGTATTGTTCTGAATTCAAAGCATACAAACTGTTTGATCATTCTACTCACAAAGTATTTGCAAGTAGAGATGTATTTTTCCATGAGCAGGAAGTAGGAAATCATGACAACAACAGTCATGAGGAATGACATAGACTTCTTGATGAAGGAGTTAAAGAAGAGTAGCAACAATCATCCCAACAATAGCCACCACAGTAGCAACCACAACCGCAACGACAACAAAAACAAGAAGGACTCAATGATATGGATACTTCAAGCAGTCACAGTTCACCTAGAGGCGAAGACAGATCTTCACAAAGTGGGGAGGAAGATAATTAGTTGAGAAGATCTTCACGACAGGTTTGATTCCCTGAGAGGTATAGAGACTATGCCCTAATGAGTATCATTTCAAATGTCATAGAACCCATAAGTTTTGATGAAGCAAATGAACATGATGAATGAAGAAATGAACTGGAGGAAGAATATGAATCTATAATGAAAAACAATACTTGGGAATTGACTTAATTGCCTAAATATAAGAAGCCCATTGAATGCAAATGGATATACAAACCCAAGTTTAAATAAGATGATAGTATAGATAAATATAATGCTAGACTGGTGGCAAAGGGATATTCACAAACAGAAGGTATTGATTATGCTGAAACATTTGCATCAATAGCTAAATTGAATACTATCAAATTGTTAATTTCTTTAGCTACAAAGTATCATTGAAAACTGCACCGATTATATGTTAAATCTGCATTTTTGAATGGTGAGTTAAAGGAGGAGGTTTACCTTACTCAACCTGAAGGGCTTGTGGAACAAGGGCAAGAACACTTAGTGTGTAACACTGCTACATATTGAAAAATTTCCGACGACCACTTGCGACGAAAGTACTCTTTTGTCGCAACATGCAAGAGAAAAATTTCAATTTTTCTAAATCCACTCTGTATTCGTCGCTATCTCGACGCATGTGGTTTGAATAAATTATTATGGTCAATGGTCATCACAAGAGCGATGACTTACCTAACCTTAAAATTGACCGTTAAAAATTACCTAAAATAAATAGGTAAAAAAAGAAATATTTTTATGTCACGGTCGTCGCAATTGTGACGATAGTGACCTAAACTTGGACTATAAATATTTGACAATTTAAAGATGTTGCGAGAATCTTTCTATAACAATAACGGTTCCGAAAGGGTATTTTTGTGCGGAAGAATGTCGCAGAATGTTGTTAGAGGTGGGGAAAAAAGTAAAGCGGGTGAAAAGGGTGATGGTAGATGTTATTTCCCTTGTAAAAAATGTTGCCTCAGACGTCACGTAAGAATTTTAATAACAACATCTACAAAACATTGTAGGAAATATGGTCACATTGATGGTGGATTGAATGAATATCATCCCATGGTAATTAGCTATATATTCATTATCCTTTTTTATTTTGTCAATTTTATATAAAATTATATATATATATATATATATATATATATATATATATATATTGTTTGAATGTTTTTTATAGTATACATTAATTTTGCATGATTGTTTTTAATTATAAAGTTAGAGTTGACCTCTAACTTTCCATAGAATATTGCACCAAGTATTAGTAGAAATGATGTTGTACAAGCTGAGAAACATCATCATGACCAAGCAAATGAGAATCTCATGGAAGAAGATGATGGGACAAATCAAGTTAATGATCCCATGGAAGAAGATGATGGGACAAATCAAATGATCCAAGATTTGTTTTCGCAGTCGGATGAGGATGGAGAAAATGTTGGTATTTATGATGAACCTCTATTAGAAAAGGCAAATAAACGACTTTATGAAGGATCAAGAGCAAAAAATTTCTCCACTACATTGTTGCTAGTGAACTTAAAGGTTATGAATAATTTTTCGAGCACTTGTATGACATAGATACTAAGGTATGTAATATGTTTCATCTCATATTATACATAAATGTTGATTTTTTTATATATTTTTTTAGTGTTAATTAATGTGTAAAATAAGAATCCAATTTTTATGATTAATATTCTTACATTAACTAGTTGTTTGTTATGTTGTAGATTGTTAGGTGAATTTTTGTTACCATCGTCAAATATTTTACCTCGCACATATCGAGGTTTGCATGCCATTATGAAAGACATTGGAATGGAT
>ML821521.1:0-14034 GCA_009831015.1 Picea engelmannii
CCGCACTTTTCCCGCCGCACTTTTTCTGCTGCAAATTTTCTCTATCAGTAATACCTGCCCAAACAACCTTTCAAAAAAATAGATATTCAATGATATTCAAGTGTGGTTAAATGAGAGAGCTTTGCCTCTTATTTATACTTTCATGTAGCATTACACTTTCCTTATTTTAGGGATTTCTCCATTTACTTTATTATTTAAATAATTTATTTTGCAAACACTTGACTTTTGGGGGCTTCTATATGACTCATGAGGGTTCTTCAACTTCATATGGCCATAAATCTCTAACCACGAGGATTTATGTGACGTTCCACATACCACCAAAAATGGCATGAAAATCAATATCCATCTTGGATAGTTTCATTGACAAATTCACCGACCTTCATCTCATTATTCCACAATTAAGCATGGGTTCTCTTACCATAATTCTAGGATAACTCAATCTGCAAACCGTCTTCCCATGAAGGATTTCACCATAAGGGGACCACTTTGGAGTTCATCCATTTGTACTTCTTATCAACCATGACAAGACAATAATGAGTCATCTTTACATCAAACAAACTTGGGTCCATTACCCAAACCTTTGTGCTACCGGGCTTTCTTCAAGGGTTGACATCTATGACAACCAACCTTAATAAAAAATGTCCCCCTTTGGCATTGATGGAAACACTCTGATGAAATATTGAAATCATATCACTCATGCTCCCCCTTGAACCATGCCTCTATCCTCCGCATATCTGTAACCATTTCTCCCCCTAGAACCATGCTTTTGTCCTCTGCATTTGATAAATATCTCCCCCTTTATGATCAATGAAAAAGGTATCTTTCCATCTGGGGTTTCTCCCCCTGACTGAACTTTCCTCTTTATGGTGCTTCCTCATGTACATCTAAGACATATAAGATAAGAATTAAAAAGAATTCATTTTTGAGTAGAAATAACTAAGAGTGTCTGACGAAGATACTCAAAGGCTTCCCATGGAAGTGGTTTTGTAAAGATGTCCGCCACTTTTTCTTTTGTGCCCACATACTCAACTCTGATATTATTTTCTGCAACTTGTTCCTGTAGAAAGTGATACTTTATTGGAATGTGCTTTTTCTTGGAGTGCATCACTGGGTTTTTTGAGATACTGATGGCGCTTGTATTATCACAATATATTGGAATGGGCTCATCATACTCAACCTGTATATCTGTCAGAGTTTGTTTCATCCAAAGAACTTGTGTACAACATGTTGTTTCTGCAATATACTCTACCTTGGATGTAGAAAAAGATATCGATGATTGTTTCTTTCTTAGCCATGATACTAAACACTCACCTAAGTAGAACGCTGCTCCACTCGTGCTTTGCTGATCATCAATACAACCTGCCCAATCTCCATCTATCTAGGCAATAAGTGATAGATCCTTTCCTTTTGGATACCATAATCTAAACTCTTATGTTCCTTTGAGATATCTGAAAATCTTCTTCACTGCTAATACATGTGATTCCTTTGGTTATTCTTGAAATCATGCCACTTGTCCAACTTCCTGCATTACATTTGGTCTGGATGTCGTCACATATAGTAGGATACCAATCATTGACCTGTATTTCCTCTAATTTTTAGACTTTGAATCATCATATTTTCTTATCTTGCAACTGGTTTGCATGGGAGTGATAACTGGTTTGCAATCTTCCATTCCAAACCTCTTTAGCATTTCTATGATATACTTGGTTTGAGAAATAAAAATTCCTTGGTGGCTTTGACGTATCTGAATTCCCAGAAAGAAGGATAGTTCTCCAAGTAATGACATTTCAAATTCATTCTGCGTATCCTTTGCAAATTTCTGGCTTAACCTATCATCATCACTACCAAAAATAATATCATTAATATAAACTTCAATTAATAAAATAATATCCTGACTTACCTTGATTTAGAGGTTGTTGTCTGCACTTTCTTTTCTGAACCTTGCTTATTATAGATATTTATCCAGTCCAAAGTACCATGCTCTAGGAGCCTTTTTTAGACCATACAAGGTCTTCTTTAATTTACACACATAATCTACATTCTCTGACAACTAAAATCCTTCTGGTTGTTCAATGTAGACTTCTTCTTCAAGTTCCCCATTCAGAAAAAGATGATTTTACGTCCATTTGATACACTTTAATATTTTTGGAGCATGCATAAGCTAAAATAAATTTCATTGCTTCCATTCTAGAAACTAGGGAAAATGTCTCTTCAAAGTCGATTACTTCAACATGTGCATATCCTTTACATACCAATATAGATTTATTCCTTGTAACCTGCCCATCTTCATTCAATTTATTCTTGTATACCCAGTTTGTGTTGATCACATTCTTATCCCTTGGTCTTGGAACCAATTCCCAAGCATCATTTTTCTCTATTTGGTCCAATTCTTCATCCATGGCCTTATTCCAAAATTCATCCTTGTTGGCCTCTTCAAAACATGTTGGTTCAATCGTAGATGAGAGTGCTAGGTGTGTTTGTTCTAGTGAACGGATTCTTGTTCTAGTCCCAACTACTTCACATTTGTTTCCGATAATCTGATCTGAAGGATGATTCTTTTGTACTCGTCTACTAGGTGTCTTTGGAGGAACTTGTTGAACTTTCTCTTCAGCTTCTGTCAGATCTTCTTCATCTTCCCATTCGACTTCCTTTTCATCTTTTAATTTTTCTTCGTAAATTTTTTCCATTGATTCATTTTCTTCTTCCTTTAATTCTTGTCTACCTGTTTCATCAATTGTTACGTTTATGCTTTCCACAAATTTGTTCAATCTCAGGTTGTAACACTTGTATGCTTTCCTTGTACTTGAGTAAGAAACAAGTAATCCTTTGTCCACACGAGAGTCAAACTTTCCCATTCTTCCATCTTCTCTTGATGTAGCATTTGCTCCCAAAAACTCTGAAGTGATTCACATTTGTTGGTCTTCCTTTCCATAGCTCGTAGGGAGTTTTGTCAGTTTTGTTTATGAGCATTACTCTGTTTTGAATGTGAACTACTGTATGCACTTCCTGTGTCAAAAAAATATCTTTCAATTTGGAATCCATTAACATTATTTGAGCCATTTCATGTACTGTCATGTTCTTTCTTTCAACAACTCCATTATGTTGAGGTGTCCTAGAAATGAAGAATTCCCTTTTTATTCCATGACTGTTGCAGTAGTCCATAAATTACTTTGAAGTGAACTCTCCTCCATTATCATATCTCAAGCATTTGATTTTTTAATCCATTTCATTTTCAACCATTTCCTTGTAGATCTTGAATTTTTCAAAAGCTTCTGACTTATTCTTGAGAAATAAAATTGCAGTCATTCTTTTATAATCATCAACTAATAACATAAAGTATTTCTCACCTTTTAAACCCTTTGTTGTAGTTGGTCCAACTAGATCAGTATGCATAATTTCCAGTGGTCTTGTTGTTGAATATTCCTTTGATTTTAATTTGGTATTTTTTTTCTTTCCTTGTTGACAATGCTTGCATAAAGTGTTGGTTGGTTTCGTGATCTGGGGAATTTCTCTGACTGCTTCTCTTTTGCTGACTTTGACAAGGTTATCAAAATGTATGTGACCCATTCTTTTGTTCCATAGCCAACTTTCATCTTCCTTTCCTAGACAACACTTTTCATTTCCATTTTCACTTAACACATATATGTTGTTTGAATTTCTTGCAGTTGTAGCAATCAATTTTCCTGAACCTTATTTTCTTATATCACACTTTTGTGAATCAAAAGTAACTTTATTACCTTGGTCACACATTTGAATCACACTTAGAAGATTATGTTTCATATCTTCTACTAGTAGGACATTTTTTTCCTTTGTATTCTTGTTCCCAATTCTGACTGTGCCTTTTCCAATGATTTTAGATGAATCATCATTTATGAAGGAGATTGATCCATCTCTTTTCTTTCTTAAAGTAATAAACTTGTCTCTATCACCTGTCATGTGTTTTGAATAGCCACTGTCAACATACCAACCACATTTATTTTGGTTAGCTTGTATAGCGATTGTGAATTCTTCATTTCTATATTGATTCTGATTTCTTATCCATGTCCTTTTCTGAGGTTCTTGTCTTTGATTGTTGTTATTCTATTTTTGTTCTCTAAGAGGTACTATCATTCTGCAATCTTTGGCCATGTTTCCAAAGTTATTACATTTGTAAAATTCCACTTTAGTTCTCAAGGATTCAAAATTGTTGTAATTTCTTCTCTGTGTTTCACTCGGCCTTCTTGGATAACCCTTTTGTGTATGAATTTCAAAGTTCTTTATGTTCCTATTGTTATCTCTGCAATTCACAACTTTATGTCCAAAATTATTACATGCATAACATAAAAAAAAAAAGATAGTTTGAAAATTAGGAGTTGAAGATATGAAATGAGGTAATCTTATGAATTCTTCTTCTTCTTGAGGCCTATCTATCGATTGGTGATTTTGAAATCTGAATCTTCTCGGTGGAGGAGTGTCCCTGTAATATTCCTTTTAGATCTTCCTATCCCCTTTGATTGTTTCTGCATAGCATTTTGGATATGTTTCTTGCTCTGTTGTTTTGGATCTTGATCCCTTTTCTGTCTAATTGTATCTAAGTCCGGAATTGTCATGATGAGGTTTTTGAGTGTTGATAATGTCATCCAAAACTTTTGAGTTGTTCTCCATATTTTTCTTTTGAAGATCCTTTCTTAATGTGACAATATATGCTTCCAAATTTCTAATGATCCTGTCTTTTTCTTCTAGTTGTTCTTTGAGTGTTTCTTCAATTATTTTATCTTCTTCTATATGAACCTTCAAATTTGTGATCATTTGTTCTATTTCTTGAGTGTCTTCTTTCTTGTTTAGTTCCGCTTGTAGTTTCTTATTTTTCTTCTTTTCTCTTCTGATAACTTCTATAGCACACATCAATTCTTATCGGTAGTCAACATTTGCCTCTTCATATTCTTCTTCGAATTATTCATATTCTTCTTCAGAGTCTTCTTTATCAGAGTCTTCTACTACCATGAATAGAGCTCTTTCCGTCTCCCTTCCACTGACTTCATCTTCATTTGACGATGAGATGTCTTCTTTGGTGCATAAGCTTTTCTTGAAAACTTTCTTTGTGGTTCTTTTTCCTTTATATGTTTGTTTTCTATTTGAGTAATCTTCATCATTTCTCTTTTTATTATGAGGAAATTTGTTAGAAAAATGACCAATACCATTACAATTAAAACAAATCAAAGAAATCTTACCTCTATACCTGACGTTTATTCCCTTGTTCAATATTTTGACAAAGTTGGCCACTTCTTCATCATCTTCTGAGACGTCACTGCTGCTACTAAGTTCTTTCTCTTTTTTCTTTGACTTTTTGGATTCTTTGAAGGATGCTTCTTTTGAATCTAGATTTTCCTTTTCAGTTCTCATTTCATATGCTGTGAAGATTCCATGTAATTCATCCATGCTTATTGAGTTCAAATCTGCTCTTTCTTCTATTGTTGATATCTTTGGGTCAAATCTCATAGGAAGAGATCTTAGTACCTTTTGAACAATTACAGTTTCTTTGATTTCTTGTCCCAATCCTATGATTGAATTTACTGTTTCATCAACTCGTAAAAAGTAAGCTGCAATATTCTCAACTTCCTTCATATTAAGTTGTTCGAACTGACCTTTGTAAGTTTGAATCTTTGCTTCTTTGAATTTTGAATCTCCTTCATAAATATTTTGAAGTTTGTCTCAAACATCTTTAGTGGATTTACAATGTGCAACTTTGGTGAATACCATTTCACTATGACCATTTAGAAGTGCATTTGTGGCTTTGGAATTATTCTGACTGAGTTTCACTGCTTTGTCATTTGTTGGTGGAACTGCTGGTACTGTGTATCCATTTACAATTGATTGCCAAATTTCAAATCCCTATGCATGTATATATGTCTTCATCCTTATGATCCAAAATGCATACTTCTGTCCATCAAACTATGGTATTCCATTTTTATACAATTTGTTTCTCTCCATGATCTTCCTTTCAGTGGTTAAACTGATTTCTGAAGGAACCTGCTCTAAAACCAATTGTTGGATTACTGAGAGGGGGGGTGAATCAATAATAGAGAAATTTAATCCTTTTTAACCATATGATGGAAGTGTTATATCAGTGTAGCATTATCATCCAACAATTGCAGAGTAAATAAACAATGAATAAATGATAAATCATACACATACACAGTACACCAGTGTTTTTACGTGGAAACCCAAAGTGGGAGAAAACCACATAATTCTTTTTCTTATATGTCTTGAAGAATTAAATTCATTGGAAGCACCAACTTCCTTTGTTTTTCAGCTGCAACTAGAAGGAGGCTCCAACCCCCTAGTTTCTCAGGCTACAACCTGAGGGAAGCTCCAACTCCCCAATTCTCTGGCTACAACTAGAAGGAGGATAAAACCCCCTAAGTTCTCTGGCTCAACCAGAAGGTGGCTACAACCACCTATCCTTACCCCATCCAACTGCCCTGAAATATAAATTCCAAATGTAGAAAACATGTCACTTTCACTAAATCAACCACTGCCACTGTCAACTTGTCACTATCAACCTGTACCAATAACCTGTAACAACCTATACCAATCAACCTCCACCAAAAAACCTATACCAATAACCTGAACCAACATGTACCATGCATCAACCATGAATCAACCTTGACTCATCAATATGTACCAACATCATCAACTATACACCTCATGTGTGTGCCAACTCATCAACTATACACCTCATGTATGTGCCAAATCATCAACTATACACCTCATGTATGTGCCAACTCATCAACTACTTGTCTCAACCATGTACCCAACATGTACCTCAACCATATACCAAAGACATACACCAATATAACCATTGAAATCTATCTAACAATTCATCACTCTATCCATAAACCAAATACCATAAACCCTTACATCAAACCATGTGCCACAACCTCACTTTTATGTAGCCTCAAGCTAAACCAACAACTTTAGCAACACATCACAACCAAAAGACCAATACCCATATGCCAAATACCAACAACAAAATACCAACTGTATCCCTCAACAAATATGATATATGTTGCAAAAAACCCTAGCTCACAAAACATACATCAAACAAGATGTGCCATATTTTTCATAAATAGACCCAACCATGTTGCTGCCGTGATTTTTCTGCTGCACTTTTTCTTCCGTGATTTTTCTTTCACACTTTTTTTGCCACACTTTTTCAGCCGTGATTTTTCTGTCACACTTTTTCTGCCGTGATTGTTTTGCCGCACTTTTTTTGCCATGATTTTTCTACCACGATTTTTTTGTCGCACTTTTCCTACCACAATTTTTCTGCTACACTTTTTTTGCCATAGTTTTCCTGCCACACTTTTTCTACTGCAAATTTTCTCTATCAATAATACCTACCAAAATAACCTTTCACAAAAATATATATTCAATGATATTCAAGTGTGTTTAAATGAGAGATATTTTCCTCTTATATATACTTTCATGTAGCATTACACTTTCCTTATTTTAGGGAGTTATCCATTTACTTTATTATTTAAATAATTTCTTTTGCAAAGAGTTGACTTTTGGGGGCTTCTATATGACTCATGAGGGTTATTCAACTTCATATGGAGATAACTCTCTAATAGTGAGGAGTTATGTGATGTTCCACATACCACCGGAAATGGCATGACAAGCACTATCTATATAGGGTAGTTTCACTGACAAATTCACTGACCTTCATCTCATTTTTCCATAATTAAGCATGGGTTCTCTAACCATACTTCTAGGATAACTCAATCCACAAAGCATATTCTCATGAAGGATTTCACCATAAGGGGACAAATTTGGAGTTCATCCATTTGTACTTCTTATCAACCATGACAAGAAAATAATGAGTCATATTTACATCAAACAAAATTGGGTCCATTGCCCAAACCTTTGTGCTATCGATATTTCTTCAAGGGTTGACATCAATGACAACCAACCTTAATCAACAATAACCTTAATCAACAAGTGATATCGTAACCTTAACCGCTAATCAGACATCCTTTTTACTCTTTAATAAATATACTTTACTCACTTACTTAGGGTTCTTGGGGAAACTGTATGAGTGACCTCTAAGTTTGATGGTTATGGTATCACTTCCTTATATCTAGTGGTGAAGGTTTAAGAGAAGCTGCTATTTAAGACGCCTTGCAAAAAACAAGATGAAAATATTTTCAAAAATGTGGCTAATTATAGAAAGTCATTATTCAATTGATTCTTAGTAGACAACAAGGTTCAAATATCACAATATTTTGAAGAAAAATCCTTCCTTTAAATCTCCTTGAAATTGTCTACTCCTGGTGAAATAAATACCTACATAAATCTCTAGAATTGTCTATCAACAAAATTCAAAATTATTTACATATGTACAGTCGAAAATTCAGAAAAAAAAACATTCAAGAACAAGGGGGGACTTCCCCATCTACTAAGGCCAATGCATTTTCAATTGACATGACCTGTAGAAAATATTCTTTGGAAGTGGGTCTGTGATAAAGTTTGAGTCGGTGTCCATTTACTACGAAGGAGACTTGTCCATCTTCAATTGTTTTGATTTTCACAACCCCATTGTCATACATGGTGACTATCTCGTAAGGACCCAACCACCAAGTGGTAATTTTTCCTTTGAAGGTTTTAAATCGGGAGTCAAACAACAAATCTCAATCACCAGGTTGGAAGTGTTTCTTCTTAATAAACTTGTCATGCCACTTTCTCCTCTAGTTTTGGACTGATATTATTCATTGGATAACATCTTTCCTGATCTCATCCAACTCGTTTAACTGTAGGACTCACTGTTTCTGAGCCTCATCTAAGTTTAATCCCAATTCTGTAGCAATACGAAAGGTCGTTACTTGGAATTCTATTGGTAGAAGTACTTGTTTCCCATACACTAGCTCATAAGGGGTATTCCTAGTGGTGTTTCTCCAGGTGGTCTGATATGCCCACAAAGCCTCTAGAATCCTATTAGGCCAATCCCGATGATGAAATTGAATAGTCTTGGTTAAGATAGCTTCCAGAACTTTATTTGTGGACTCTACCTAACCATTATCTTATGGGTGGTATGGAGAAGACTTGCAGTGATTGATCCCATATATATCCATCAATTCTCTCATCAGATTGGAAGTGAATTGAGTGCCTTGGTTTGTAACAATTTCAGGAGGAACACCAAAGCAGGTGAATATGTATTCATAAATGAATTTGACAATGGATTTTTCTGTAGTCCCGAATAGGGATTTTTCTTCTACCCACTTGGTGACATAATCTGTACAAACCAAAATATATTTTTTCTTACAAGACATGGGTGAAATTGGTCCTACAAATTTAAGGGCCCATTTCTCAAAAGGTTCTATCATAACTTGGGCATGCAAGGGCATTTCATCATTTGACATAGGTCTTCCTATCCTTTGACAACTATCACAACTCCTCACATACTTGGCAACATCCTTGAAAATTCTAGGCCAATAGTAACCTGAATGTAACACCTTATATGTTGTACATTTGTTAGAAAAATGGCCACCACATGGTCCATCATGACAACTTCGTAGGATTTCTGGTATCTCATCTTCTCAAACACATCTACGAATAATCAAATCTGGACCTGTATGAAAAGGGTCATGACCAACCCAAGAGTAATTGTCACTTTGAGTAATAATTCTACACGTTTCATGAGGTGACACATGAGATGGTAACTTCCTAGTAGCCAAATAGTTTTCCATATCTGCAAACTATAGGGTATTTACAGAAAGGGAAAAAAGGTGCTTGTTTGGGAAACTATCATCTACGGGAATATCATCATCCTCATTTTTTATGTGAAAGAAAACAAGCTACCAAATTCTCCTTTCCAGGTCGGTCAAGAATGGTGATATTAAACTCTTGCAATAGCATGAGCCACCTAGTCACTCAACCATTAGTTATGGGTTTATTCATGAGAAATCTGATGGCAGAGTGATCTGTATGTACAAATACTTTGTAACCTGTGATGTAGTGGAGAAAATTATTGATAGCATGAACTACTACCAAGAATTCATTTTCAATAAATGTATAGTTTAGCTCGGTAGGGGACAAGTTATTGCTCACAAAATAAATGACATAGGACTGTTGGTCTTCTTTCTTCCCTAATACTCCTCTTATTGTGGTGTCTGAGGCATCAGTGGATATGTGAAATGGGATAGCCCAATTGGGTCCCCTAAGAACTAGTTCCAAAGACAACTTAGCTTTCAGAGTTTCAAAGGCAGTTTGACGCTGCTCAACCCAAAGAAAATCAACATCCTTTATTAACAATCCAAACATTGGTGCAACAACCTTTGTGAAATTTTCAATAAAACACCAGTAGTATCCAGCATGTCCAAGAAATCTTCTCACCTCTTTCTGAGTCATGGGGGGTGGAACTTTGATGATGAACTCAATTTTAGCAGGATCAACTTTAATCCCCTCAGATGAAATGTGATGTCCTATAACCAATCCTTTAGTCAACAACATTTTACATTTTTCATGACTTAAGGATAGGTTCATTTCTTGGAATCTAATAAGGAATTTTTCTAAGTTATCTAAGGCTTCCTGGTAATTATTTCCATATACTGTGAATTCATCAATGTAAACCTCCACAAAATCATGAATAAGATCAACAAATATTTCTAGTACTTCTCGTTGAAATGTGGCAGGAACATTACATAATCCAAATCGTAAGTCCCTATAAGCATAGGTGCCCCAAGGACAAGTAAAGCTAGTCTTGTCCTAGTCCTCGGGTGCTATGAGAATGTGATTGTACCCTCTATATCCATCTAAAAAGGAGAAATATTTCTTTCCTGACATGGTATCCAAGACTTGGTCAATGAAAGGAAGGGGAAAATAATCATTCAGAGTGGCCTTGTTAAACTCCTGGAAATCAACACAAATTCTCCATTTCCCGGTTACTTTGTTTGGAACCACTACAAGAGGGGATACCCATTTACTATTGAATATGGGATAAATGAATCTGACATTTAGTAAATTTTGGATCTCCTCTTTTACTATATCTTTGAGTGTTGGGTTCATCCTTCTCTAGGGTTGCCTAACACATGTTACTTCCCCCTGGGTATATATATGATGAATGAATGTGGAAGGGTGTATACCCTTCATGTCAGCGTATTCCTAGGGGAATTCCCCTGATTGTTCTTTAAGTACATTTACTAACTTCTTTTGTTGGTCTGCATCTAGCCCATATTTTATATGTAGAAATTTCCCTGGGATAATATTGTAGGGCATGGTATAAGATGTGGTAGGATCATCTATCTTGAATATAAAATATGTCGAAGACAAAATCAATGGGTCCAAATTTTCCTGAAATTCGTCCCCAAACATGTACTCGAATTGGGGAAAATATTGTGGAAAATTAACACACGTGATACCAAAAATAAACTAGTTTAGCACATTTTCTGTTGTGTGATCCTGAAGTGCCCAGGAATGATCACTTGGAAACATGGGCTCTTCTCAGTCTTCATTCTCGTATGGACATTCAAGACACCATAGATTCACCATGATAGGTTGAGTTGGTGGATATATGGTGAACTTATGCATAGAGAGTCCATTTGATATGGTCATTTCTCCCTCTCTACAACCAATAAATGAATTGGTTGTGGCTGACCAAGGTATTCCCAAAATAACAATATGGCCTTTGAGTGGATGACAACAAAGTCTACTGGGTACTCCCATGAGGCTAAAGTAACTATGATATCATCCAAAATTCCTTCAGGTATAAACCTGGTCTTATATGCTAATTCCAAAATGGTTGGGGTAGGTCTAAGAAGAGGTTTTAACTGTAATTCCTCCAAGGTGGTAACAGTCATAACATTGATGGCTTCCCCTAGGTCTATGAGAGTGTTCCCAATGGAAACCTCATTAATGGTTATGGTCACTATGGGGTTTCCTGGGTTCCCATATTTTTCTACCTTAGGCTTCTCTGATATGTACTCAGAAAGTTCCCCTATCAAATGTACTATTGGAGGATCCTTCTGCTTCCTTCCTGGATTCTTAATACAAAATTCTTTGACCACCTTACTGTACATTGAAATATACTTAGTGGCTTGTAGAAAGGGAATATTGACACAAATATTCTTCAATTCATTCAAGATGTTAAATTCGGGTTGGGTGGTAGGTTTCTCGATTACTAAGATTTCTGGATAAGGAGGGACCTTTGTAATTTGTGAAGGTTCATTTTGGGGAAGCTTGGGTTCTTGGTCCTTGGGAATAATAACATCTTCCCACCTAGTGTCATCTATGGGTTTTTTGGGGGTTTCCTCTTATTCTTCTTCCCAGATGACTATTGAAGGCCTCTACCTATCCAAAACTTTTCTCGACCTTAGTTGAATCTCCTGTAATGGAACATGAGAAATAACATATGTCAAGAAGGCCCGCATCTCAACATTGTGAAGAGGTTGAATGGGATTATTATTGGGATTGGGAACTGGTTGTGATGGTAATAATGTTGGTCTTGGGGAGTTTGCATTCTGATATTGTTGTGGTTGTTCTTGTGGAATAAGAGGTAAAGGTGGTGGAACAAAAACTGGCAAAAGTTGTGGGATGTTTGGTGAAAACTGAGGGTAAGGATGGTTGGGCATAGGGATAGGTGGAGCTTGAGGGTTCCCTTGGTTATTCCCTCTTCTCCATCCTTGAAGCCAAGGATGGTGATACTGTTTAGACCCGTTTTTCCAACTTGGTGAGTTCCACTGTTGTGGTTGTTGATAATAGGGTGGAACTTGAGGCTGTAGATCCGGGGATGTAGGATGATTCCTAGGATGCCATGGCCTCCTAGGTTCATAAGAGGACTCCCTAGGATCCCCACTTATATACATGGATAACAAACCAATAAATGATGGACATTTTTTAGTTGAGTGGTCCTCCATGTAGAAGCCACAAACTGAAATGTTATCTAATGGCCATTCCCTCGAGGAATGATTCCTCCTAAATCTTGCGCAAAATATGCTCATTGCTAGACTTTCCTCCTCCTGTTTATTTTTATTCTTTAGGGTGTCCAACTAATAACCTATTGTGATTAAGATATCTATTTTTAAGTTCTCCAAAAGTTTCCCTATATATACCCTTGTGATACCACATGGACTAATTGGTTTTAACCTTCTACTAAAAAGATCTTGAACATTATTCCCTATTTTAGCTCTATTTCTCGAGTAATTCTTACACATTTCACAGATTTCAGAAAATGGTTCATGGGATATGTCACTTGATGCCATCAGGTTAAGTATATCTAGGTATTCCTCTGAAATCCCCTTAAGGAAAAGATCCCTGAATGCATCATTTGGAAGGTCATGGTACTTTGATTTCTGTGAGATATAAGCAAATTGTTCCATATAATCCTCTAGATTCTCATCCTCATTATGAGAATCCTTGGATTTGCAATAATCTTGGTACTTCTTAAAGAATATATCTTTCATGGCTTCCCAAGATCTAATACTGGATTCTCCCAACCCCATGAACCATCTGTTGGCAATTTTAGTTATCAGAAAGCAAATCAGCGTATACTTGTCATTGATGGCAAGAACGTGTGGTCGCAGTGATGAAAACAGCATTGAATAACAGCGCAGTAATAATCGAGAGGAGAAGAGTCAGTGACCGTAGGATCTTATTCAAATTTCCCGAAAGAATATTAGCCGTCAGATCTACAGAAGTTGCAAGGGAGATAAGCCATCGGAGGTTTGGGGATCGGGACTTCATAATGCAAAGAACAATGACAACGAAAACCCCGAAATCGCGATATGCGATTTCGCGATTTGATCGAAGCCGTTAATTTAAGAAGTAATCTGGACCGTCTATTCGTGTGGACACGTGGCACAATCAGCGGATGACAGGTGTCAGGTAGATCTAACACTTTAGGCTCATGCAATTCACAAATCAGAGTGACACGTGGCAGGACCTAACACGTGTCGAACCATGAGTGACGTCAGCAGAGGAAAGGTGGCATCGGAGTTTCGGGGATCGGGATATGATATGTCAAGAACACAATGCATCAAGAACTCCGAAGTCGCGAAATGC
>ML821521.1:21116-39158 GCA_009831015.1 Picea engelmannii
CATGGTGTATTGTGGTGTATTGGTGTAACTCTTATACTATTGTTCATTGCTCATTGGATATAATTGAATGGTTTAAGTATAAGTTGGAAAAGGTTTTTAAATTGTACTTGATACTGATTCACCCCCCTCTCAGTATCAACAGACACAACATAATAACAACTATCTCCTACAAGAAACCTGCAAAAAGGGAATTAAATGATTAAATGATGAACAACAAACACACAACATTTAAAATAACAAAAACACATATAACAGGAAATGAAAAAAATGATAATTACAAAAACTGAAATATGCAAGATATATATCTATGTATTCACCCAAACCACTGGTGGGCCCCCCAACAGGTTGTGGCTACTTCTCAACAACAAATCACAATCTAAATCAACACGGTTCTGGCATTAAATTAAAAAAAAATGCAGTCTAGCACAAGTTTGCAGAAATGTCCGAGTTACACAAAAAAATAGATTCTAACAATTCTTAACACTTTGCTTGACCACTAATGTGGTATTTATAATGATTACAATCGGTAGGTCGACCACTGGAAGGGTCGAACTCCTCTAAAAATGGTAAATTCCATTAAATGCGTGCTGACAGTCTTTAGCTTCTAGAAACTGAACGATCCACTCAACGATTAGCACAACTGCTTAATATGAGATGTCAATAGCTCAGTAGTGGGAGACCACGAGGGTGAACAAAACCCATGTCGCTGATTCACCCAACATAGGCTACTAATATAACAACCGTCAACTCGCCCATGCTCCAAGTGTTGGATGCAGTGTCGGATGCAATGTCAGATGAAGTACCAGATCGGGTGCTGGATGGAATGTCGAATGAGCTACCAGATGGAAAATCGCATGGAGAATTCATCTTGTGACACACATATCACACATTATATTCTCTTAGAGATTAAATCAAATCGAATTTAACTAAAATCCTTCACAAAACATCAATTGCACGTACCTAGTATAAAGCTATGAAGAATTGATATAAAATCCTTCAAAACTTCTTCAAAATGGTTAAATACACATATAATACCAGTAAAAAAAGGATTCAATAAGCATCATAAAACAACCAAATCATGATCCCAAAAGAGCCTCCAAAAACACATCTCTTCTCTATCCCCATCCATCTCGAGCTAGACCTCGTATGTACTTATTTATACTTATTCTTGACTTATCAACCATTACAATATCTTACCAAAACCCTAACCCTAGCATGGTTAAGTCTTATTGCATGCATGCCTTGCATGCTTTCCTCCTTTGCATGCGGCTTTACGTTGTACGTGTTTCTTTTCCTAGCAGTTGTCTTTCTCCCACTTCGTGCTTCTCTTTCCAAAAATAACCTTTTCCCCAAAATGGGCATGTGCCCAAAAATGTCACTCAAAGAAGTCATTGGTGGCCAAGATGAAAGCCTCAGAGTTATATCTGGGATCCAACTGTAATTTAGATCTATAAAAGTGGAAGCAGATAACTGATGTATAAATCAGTGCCATAGTCGCTACCACCAAGATCTAGCCAAACGAACCAGAAGAGACAGAGGAAGGTGAGCACATTTTTCACTCATAGATGTGGGTGAAAGGTGATCCACTACATTTCATTGTTGATAGTAGAAGAAAAAATAACCTCATCCTAGTAGAGGTCATCAAGCGTTTGAGTTTTTGACAAGACCACATCCAAAACCATACAACATTTGGTGGTTAAATCAAGGATGAGGTATTGTTTGATGTTACCCCACTTGAAGTTGGGCATGTTCTCTCTCATTATTTTCTCTTAGAGTGAATGGAAGGTCATGATCACATCCCTAGTCGTTGTACAAGGCTCCTCTACATAGTATAAGCAAGTGGACAAAGGTGTGGAAGAATATAGGGATATCTTCACCTCACCTACTAGGGTGCCTTTGCATTGTCAGGTCAAGCGTTCAATTGAGATAACCCTTGGAATTTTGTTTCCTAATGGACTAGTGTATCGGTTTTGTCTCTTTGAAAATGAGGAAATCATGTGCCAAATTCAAGAGTTTCTCCAAAAAGGGAACATTCAACCAAAATTCTCATCCTGTGGAATCCCAGTCATTATTATACAAAATAAATAAGAGACTTGGTGACTCTATATTGATTACAGATCTCTTAAAAAAATCATGGTGAGGAACCAATACCCAATTCTCCAATTTGATGATCTTCACAGCCAACTCAAGGGAGCCAAGTACTTTAATAAGATTGATGTGAATCCCAACTACCATCGGGTCTCCATAGAATAGATAGATGTGTGGAAGACTACTTTCAAGTTTAAAGAAGGTATTTTCGAGTGGTTGGTCATGCCTTTTGTCTTGAAAAATTCCCCAACAACTTTTATGGGGTTGATGGATGACATATTGTGGCCCTTCAACAATTCCTTTATGGTTGTGTATCTGGATGACATTCTCGTCTTCAATAAGAGTTGGGTAGAACACTTGCAACACATTCAACATGTCCTCCACATTCTATGACAATATATGTTATATGCTAACTTAGAGAAATGCTCCTTCACCATGAACAAGGTACAATACCTTAGATAAATTGTATATGATCATGATGTGCATGTCGATCCAACCAAGATCCAAATCATTCATGACTAGCCAGCCCCCCCAAAATAACTGAGCTTCGAAGATTCTTAGTATTTTCTAACTGATTATCCATTCTAAGGCCTCTATGAAAGGTAGAACAAGGGTCATATAGGATACCATGTGAATAAGGAGTGCTTGATGTTCAGAAGTGTTGGCACAGGGGTAGACCCAGGGTTCAATGCTTCAACAACACACCAACAAAACCCTAACTACCGACCCTTTCGGCAACACCTGTGAAGCAGATGAAGTCTTATCCAAGGTAGAGGTAGGGGTGGTTGCAAGACTCAAGTTTCTACAACCTATATGGGACACAGATCTGTGATTACAACACTTAACAAAGTACTTAACAGTTAACCTCCATCAACATTTAACCCTTATTCACATCGCAGATTGAAATCCTAGTTATAGAGAAGCGCAATATTCAACAAGATCTAATACATCCAACACTTAACACATAGAAATAGATAAAATCTATCATTCATTCACATTACTAAGCATTAAGCTACTATATCAGATGCATCTAACACATATCACTTCACTAGGCATAAATCACATCAACAACATAACAACTATAATGCACAAAGCAACCACAACATAGGATATATGTGGTCCACCCCAGTGTGGGGATACGTCCACCAACTCTTCTCTTCTTTATTGTCTTATTTCAATATTCTACAAGAACAAAGACACAAGAACCCTCTATGAATAGGACAGGATATTTGCGTGAACCTTGCCAGATCCTCCTTCCCCGAGCTAGGTTTAAGAAAAAATCCTTCTTACAATATGCACACAAGCTTCTTACAACCACTTGCACTTAGCTCTGCAAGTTCTTAACACATAGTATGCACGAAGAATCCACAACTGTTCACACTTATCTCACCAACCACATTACATATCTAGGTCTCTCTTACTTACATCACCTAGATTTCTATTTATACCTTACAAAAGGGCCTAAACATGGGTAAACCCATGGGGCGACATCTCATACCCGTTACATAAACCCTAAACCCAAAAATTCCCTAATAAGAGAACGAGATCCCACGATCTCTGCTTCGCCTTGTTCTCCTCCTTTGACCAGCCTGTCGAAGTCCCAAAATTGGTCAAACATGAGAAAGGGTCTCCAAAAATTGGTCAAGGGACAACAATCCCCCAACACTCACCTATGACTCGTCCCAAGTCACTCTGATCTGGGTAACTCTGCCTCAAATGCCTTGATCTTGGCTCGAGATACTTCGACCTGTTGCTTTGCCAGAGCCTCCTGCTCGGTGAACTCTTGAATAACCTTCTCTGTCACAGGTCCTTCCAAGTGCTATTCCACTGTGGTGACCACTTGTTCTAGTTCTGCACCTCATCCTTCAATCTCCTCAAAAAGTATGCAAGATACATCCTGCACTGGCTGGAGTTACTGAGTCACCTCCATGACCTTACTCTGGATGGTATGAACGTGTTGTTGAACTATGCATTTTTCCTGGGATCATTTCATCCTCTCGACTATGGGTAGTGGCTTCAACTATGCTTGCACTATTGTTTCTTGCTGCTTGGCCTCCTAAAGGTGTGAATCTAGTGACCTTAGTTCAGGGTCCTATGCAAGGTGCTCGTCAGTCTGCACACTTCAACTGATGAGATTTTTACATTCTAGGGCCAATGCCTTGATTCTCTGGATTGCATTTCAGGCAATTTCTTCTCTATGGTCTCGCACTTCCTGTAGAGTTCTTGGAACTGCTTGTAACTCCAGTTCTTCTATCCTCTGTTGGAGATGCTGAATGAATTAGACAAGCTTCCCTACTTGGATTTCCACTGGGTCTTTCCATATGTTCTAAGCCTGTCACAGAGAGAAGTTCTCTAGTGACTACTTCTTTAACTCCAATATACTCTACGAGCAACTTTTCCTACTCCTTTTGGATCTACGCTCTATCCTCTGCAAACTTGGCTTGGTGTCATCTTTTTCTTATTGCGCAACCCGACATTGTTCTATGGCTTCCTCTTTTTCTTTATTTAAGGTCTCTGTGGTTTTCTCTTTTTCTTCTTGAACACGATAAAGGCGAGCTTCGGTCGCATCTGCTCTTTGGAGTAGCTAGGTAGGTTCATCTCCCAACTCTGTTCCTTCTAATGACAAGGGCGCAATAGATACTGTGCGGCTATACTAGAGGGCTTGTTGTACCCCTTTCAACTCTGCTTCAATTCTTTCATACATGGTCTCTTGTTTAGCTTCATTGCACTGTAAGATATCTTATGAGGCATATGAGACAATGACGATGATGAAATCTATGTCAGCCATTGTTAGCACAATATGCATCTATGGTTTAGTAGATTTGGACTTCTTCCTTGATGTAGGTTTTGTGGGGGAAACTTTTCTTTTCTTGGAGGTCTCAGCTTCATCAATAGGATCCCTAGGAGGTGTTACTTCGCATTGTTTCTTCTTATCTTCTTCTCCTTTGTCCTCTTCTTTGTCTACTTCATCATCACCTCCCCCTCTAGGTGATTCTGAAGCAGTCTTTTCTGATGTGTTTTTCAGGTCCTATACCTCTTCCTTTTTCTTCCTTCGGCTACTATTGGGTGCATCATACTCTTCGCGAGTAACCACCAGACTTTCGATGAGGTCAGGGTTGGACAGTTCTGTCTAGTTGGCTGGTATAAGGAATTTTGCAGGCCATTCCTTAGTGATTTATTCCATGTCCTCCTCTATGAGTTTATAGTAACTCTATAGCTCTTCTTTGTGTTCGTATCTGCACGCAGTGATATAAATAAAATTTCTATTTGCACAGAACTTCACAAATGGTTCGAGCCTGTTCAGGGTTTTCAACGTCATCCGAGGGAAATACTTAATAACCCTCTTCAACTACAGGTAGTAGGTGTGGAACACCACGTTTGAATGCCATTATTTCTCCATGTTGCTTGAATACCATAGCATGGTGAAATTCACAGCTAAGGGTTCTGATGGCTCAATCTCAGAGAAGGTCACACCTTCTGACATTTTCCAAGTAATGAAAGTGATGAGGACCAACAAAGTCTAACTTGTAGCCCTGATCCTGAGCTTCTCTATAGTCTTTCTCTAACTGGTTAACGAGGTAGCTCACCCAGTTCATTTGTAGTCCCTCCACGCATTTTCCTGCGAGGTAAAAAATGAACCCTGTGACTTGCATGGGTCTATTATTCCTTACTAGCTTACCAACGATGAATAGGTAGGCTAGGTGAACTACGCCATTATGAATGGAGGCTACCTTGTAGCCTCGCTTTCCATTTTCCACATCGCCATAGGTATCTTTAATTTTCTACACCAGGGCACGATATACAACCTTCCTTGGATAAAAGTCTGGTGCGTTTGGTCCTTGCATGCTTAATCCAGTGATCCAATGGATCAACACAAGATATACGATGATGCATCTTTCCAACCTCAGATAACTTCCATGGAAGAAAGACAACAAGATTTTAACACATGCGTTAACCTCCTGATGCCTTCCAAAGTGTGGTATCTTCATCACGTTCAATATAGTGAACCTCGTGATGTCCATAGTCCATGGCTGGGGGATGAACTTTGAATTCTTCCCCTTAGTCCTGGTTAAGTACTTGTGTGGGTCGAACATTCCATGGTTCTTGCAATATCCCAAGTTGAATTCACTGATATTCAATTTCATGATTTGTCCTAACTGTAGTCCAACTGCACGTAACCCCTTCGGGAGGTATGAAATAATCAAGGTGTAGTCGAAGTCCCTTGGGACATTGTCATGACTCACTGCACTAGCTAGAGGAGGGATATAATCGGGCTGGATAGAAGTGATGAGCTTCACATTCACCAAGTCATCATGATGCTTGGTGCATTTCTATGTCACAACTTGTGATGGTCCAGATCCATGAGCAGTCGATGAGGATGCTTGCACTCCTCTCATCGACGAGGCTTGGACTCTTGTAGACATGACCTTCTCAGTCATGAGGTCTATGAGGATCTCTTCAATGGATTTCTCTACTTGTTTGAAGTCACCCAACATGCACACTCAAGATCATGTATCGTAGGTCGGTGAACAAATACTTGATGTAACAGAATGGGTGGTGAGCTCTTAATAGGCACTACATGAAAGAAACTAGTTCTTCGTGGGCTCGAATAATCACAATTAGAAAAATTGTTCTCGGTGCAATGCTCGACAAGATAAATAGAAAACGTCATAACAAACTCCTCCAACGGGAAGGAACGCCTCAATCAATGCAATTCCATCCGTTATGGTGCGGTCTCAATGGTATAATGGTGATCTTTCTGGCCATAACTGTGGTTTGAGCCATTCTGGAGCATTGTGATAACGGTCGGGATGCCTCCCACGGTAATATTACTTCGTCGTGGAAAAGTTCCAATCTTCTCTATTATGATATCCCAACAAATTTCCATTTCTACAAACCTTCCTTTTGTGAAGTCCTCCCTGGAACTTCCTGTAACTTTTCTAACTTTGCTTTATTTTTGCTGAGCTTTCTGGATTTCTTTCTTGTAATCTGAGTCACTGGTTTCCTCTTTCCATTATTGTTCTTATCTCCTCTTAGCATAGTAACTTTGCACTGTATAGGGTCTTTCATAGGGTTCTAGGGTAATACTTCTTCTCTTTCCGGGGTAGGTGCTCTACTCTCTTGTACAGATAGGTGTTTCAAGTCTTCTTGTGTTCTTTCAAATTCGATGTCCAGATCTCTGGTCCTTAGTAGCTTTGATTGGTCCTCTTATTCTTCCAGTAAGTGAACTATTCTCCTATCCATGAAATCTCTTAGTTCTTTCTTTTTTTGTTCTAGATCCTCCTCTTCTTGTTTCCTTCATATCTGAACTTTCTCAATCCAAGTTTTTCCTAGAAAAATAGCAAATGGGGCATTGTTCTCAAAACATTTAACGATCTCAAATTCTTCTTCTATTGAAGTTCCATGAGAACTCATAGATGTTTGGGTAAGTCTTCCACATAGGTTTATCATCTTTCCTCTAAATAATCCTATTCCTCCTAATGAAGGAACCATAGAAGGATTTCCCAAAATTTCCCAAGTTCTTTCTATCATGATATTCACCAGTGTTTCCTTATCCAAAAAACAGTCTATGTCGAAGTCTCCTATTCTTGTTTCTATGCACTCCTTCTCTTTTAAGATCTCTGATAAGTTGATATCTCTGTGATCGTTCAGGGTTTCTTTCATCTGTAATAATATAGTCTTTGATTCTTTATGGGGTTCTATTGTATCCTTCGTTTCTTGTCCTGTCTCATTGTTTTCTTGTCTCATATTTATCTTTTCAACTTTATCAATCATTCTAGGGAAATCCAAAACTTCATGGTCCATATCTTTGCAACAAAGACAACTAGGAAGTCTACTAGGGAATTCCTTAGCAAGATGTCCCGGTCTTCTGCAACTATAAAAAATAATTAATCCTCTCTTTCTTTTAAATGACCCCCACCCTTTCCTGTACTATACACTGGCATCACAGTAACTAACCTGCAAAAAATTATTTCTAGGATCTTGCATCCACTTGTTAGTCCAACGGTTCTTTATATGCATAGGAATAACATATATTTCACTAGTTCTATCAGATCTAATCATATCAAATATTATTTCTTCTATTTGTGCCCTAGTTTTTAGACTAGGACAAAATCTATTATAAATACCTAGATCCATTCTTTTGAAACAAAAAAATTGAGTTATTTTACTTTTCTCAGAGCACAAAGCTGTAAGATCTTACCTCTTTTCTTCAGAACTGATTCCTTTGTTAGCACAGAGCTTCACAGTCAAGTAGAATATTGTGCACTAAAGGAGCATATATACGCACAAAGATTTATTTTCTTAAGTTCCCAACAATAATATTTTTAGGTCCTGGCAACATAACCATTTGTTGGCACAGGGGTGGACCCAGGGTTCAACGCTTCAATAACACACCAACAAAATCCTAACTATCGGCCCTTTCGGAAACACCTGCGAATAATATGAAGTCTCACTCGAGGTAGAGGCAGTGGTGGTTGCGGGACTCAAGTGTATACAACCTATATGGGACACAAATATTGTTGGCAAATGTTTAACATGTAGCGTATGCTTGTCATTGATGGCAAGTACAATAGTGGAGATAGCACTCAGTGTGCATGTGAAGACTCTGCAGAGGCACAGAAGTCCAAGAATCCCTTGGGGATTTGGAAGTGAAATCTCAAGAGGAACAACATCGAGGAGAATGCGCGCAGCAAGTCTCAAGATACAAGAGTTCTCGGGAGGAGAAGGAAGACAAAGGTCGAGGCCATTGAGAACTTGTAATTCTCCCAAGGTTGGGAGGAAAGTGTGCAAAGCTCAGGAGGGAGCATAGCTGCCATCAGATCGACTGAAGAAGAAGATCTAGACCATTAGTTTCTACGTCTAGGAGGAGCTCAAGAGAAGCCTACAAAAGGGAGAGATCGAGAGTCGTTGGATCTCTTTCAGAAATCCCGTCAGTCGTCAGATCGGACAGGAGCTGCATGAGGTTTACCATCGGGAAAAGCCAAGGTGAAATCCTGAAAGGAGGGTTGACTCATTGGGGTTTCACATATCGGGAATCCTGTGAGCCAATGCATTGCGGCATTGAAAAGATCGAAACCCCAACAAGTGGTAAGACTGCAGTCATATGGGCCAGGAGCCTAGCCAGGAGAGATAGTGTGTAAAGAGCGCATCGAGATTCAAGGGATCGTGAATCCTGAGGATATGCATGTTTCGACATTGGAAAGTCTGAAACCCCGATGAGGAGGTTTGGCTACGGTCATATAAGGGGAGGTCATGTGGACCACGAGCTTAGCCGGAGGGCTAATTGAAGTTAGAGGCGTTAGATCTGAGCGTAGGGTCCGACAACTATTGGATCGAGGAAAACCTGCACGATCTTTAAAAAGTGCAAGGAGTAGAGGGCTCACAAATCCTGGAAGCAAGAGGACCGTCCATCTCAGTGGGTTATGTGGATCGTTGATCTGACTCCCTGTTGGGGTTTCGAGGATCGAGAGTTGGAGATGTCAAAGAATATTGACATCAAGAATCCTGAAATCATGATGTGTGAAATCTCGACTGAACCTGAACCGTCAGATCAAGATGTGATCTAGACCATCGACCCGACTCACGTCAATAGACCACGTCAGCTAGGAACACGTGGCACAACCAGGTAATGACGAGTGTCAGACTGATTCAACATTTCAGGCACATGTAAGTCATGAATCAGAGTGACACATGGTAGTATTCAACATGTGTCAATCCACATGTGACGTCAGCAGATGGACACCACGTTGGAGTTTCGAGGATCGCGTTTTGGAAATGTCAAAGAAACATTGCAACAGGAATCTCAATTTCTCGATATGAAAAATTGCGACTTAAATCGAAGCTGTTGAATCAAGATCAAATCTAGACTGTTGATTCCAGTCAATGGAGAGGCATCGGGGATCGAGATTTAGACATGTCAAAGAAAATTGACATCAGGAATCTTGATATCGCGATAGGTGAAATCGCGATATAATATGAACCGTCAGATCAAGTGTTGATTAGAGTGGTGTAGCGGAAGCATGGTGGAGAACAGATGGCAGGTGGGGAGGAGAATGATACAAAAGGTGACACGACAAGAATGGGGCCCTTCCTTGATACCCCACCATTTTGGACCCCCCCCTTTAATTAAAGGAAGAATGGAAAAAGGGGTCCGGAATTGCTTGAGCGTCGTTGATCTAGGTGCTTTAATCCCGACCGCTCGAGAGATGTGCGCCCAATTTTGGACCCGCCCCCCCTCCGCTTAAAGATAGAATGGCAGGGGGGCTCCGGAATTGAATCCCGACCGTAGATCTGGGAGCACAGATTCTGGCCATCCAGATTTGCTCGCTGCATATCCAATGGTGCAGATGAATGTGAACAAAATCGAAGGGCGACTGTAGCACAACATAGTAGAACTTCCAGAAACCATTGATGACGTCTGCTAGAGAATTTGAAGAGACCCCTTTGTGATCGCCAGAGGAGATGAAGAGTCTCCAAGCTTCGTCCAAGTGAAGGAATACTATTTTTTAGAAGGGATTGACAGATGGATGAGCATGGAAGCCTATAACTAAAATAGAGAAGGTGAACTTGACTGTCAGAGAGAAGACGAAGAGTCCCAACTGCCAGAGAGGCCGAGGAATATCAACATAACATCCAATGATGCTGAATGCGTGGGAAAACGACCAAAGAAGCTGAAGAGTTACGATGATGATCACGCAGAGCACTCGAGAGGTGGAGGATATTGGTGCGGTATGAGAATGCATAGGAATGGAAAATATTGCATGCAGAAGATGCACAAAAGATATATATACACGGTACAGAGAAGAGATGAGGTTGCAGTTGTTGTTGGTGGTTGTTGTGGTTGTTGGTGGTGAAGGTGATTCATGTTTCAAGAAGGAGAAGAGTGCAACAATTGAATAGCACAGAAGAGGAACTGTGCAGTGAATGGACATGGAGCATAGAACATAAAAAGCGGAAGAACAGACAGCGCAAGTGATGTGAGCAGAAAGGCAATGAGGCAGACAGAGAAACGAAATGCAGCAGAACAGTGATAAGTCTGGTAAGACATTGTTGAACATCATATCATTGTAATAAGTTTCAGTAGCAAAGATTTGTATTTCAGCGTGGTCAGGAGGAGCTAGGAAGGACTGGTGTCCTCAAAGGTTCAAGTGGGTGCTTGAACATAGGGAGTTGGTGCTTCCTTCTAGTTGGTGCTAGAGAAACTAGGGAGTTGGTGCTTCCTTCTAGTTGATGCTAGAGAAACCAAGGAGTTGGTGCTTCCTTCTAGTTGGTGCTAGAGAAACTAGGGAGTTGGTGCTTCCTTCTAGTGGGTGCTAGAGAAAACAGAGAGTTGGTTCTCTCAGCAAGTAGCATCTTGCAAAATAGAGGTTGTAGCCTCATTATGAGTTGGTGCTCATATGTATGATAATGTAAAGAATGTAACTATTACTTATCATATAAAGAAAAAGAGGTTTTTACCCTTCATGGGTTTCCTCAGGAAATATCTGTCTCTGTGTATCACATGTGTGTGACTAATACAGAATATGCTATTGCTTACTTCCCTACACTATTGTGATTGTCCTTCAGTGTTTCTGCAAAGAGTTTAAAAAGAAGCATAATTGTTTAAGCACAGTAACAACTGATTCACCCCCCCCTCTCAGTTGTCCAATAGATATGTGATTACAACACTTAAAAAAGCACTTAGCAGTTAACATTCATCAACATTTAACCCTTATTTACATCGTAGATTGAAATCCTAGTTACAGAGAAGTGCAATATTCAACAAGATCTAATACATCCAACACTTAGCACATAGAAATAGATCAGATCTATCATTCATTCACATTATTAAGCACTAATCTACTATATCATATGCATCTAACATATATCACTGCACTAAGCATAAATCACATGAACAACATAACAACTATAATGCACAAAGAAACCATAACACATGATATACGTGGTTCACCTCAGTGTGGGGCTACGTCCACCAACTCGTCTCTTCTTTATTGTCTTCTTTCAATATTCTACAAGCACAGAGACACAAGAACCCACTCTGCATAAGATGGGATATCTGCGTGCACCTTGCAATATCCTCATTCCCCGAGCTAGGTTTAAGCATAAACCCTTCTTACAATCTACACACAAGCTTCTTACAACCACTTTCACTTAGCTCTGCAAGTTCTTAACACATAGTATGCACAAAGAATCCACAATTGTTTGCACTTAGGTCACCAACCACATTACATATCTAGGTCTCTCTTACTTACATCACCTAGATTTCTATGTATACATTACAAAAGGGCCTAAACATGGGTAAACCCATGGGCCGACATCCCATACCCATTACATAAACCCTAAACCCAAAAATTCCCTAAGAAGGGACTGAGATCCCGTGATCTCCGCTTCGCCTTGCGATCTGCCTTCGACCAGCCTATCGAAGTCCCAAAATTCGTCAAAAATGACCAAGGTTCTCCAAAACTTGGTCAAGGGCCAACATGAAGCACCTGGTTGTATGGAGTTCTAATTTTTAGGAAATTATGGGGTGTGAATTCTGGGAAATCTGAGTTATGTATTTTATTAAATAAGTCATTCTAGGAGGGAAATTGTATCTTAGATGCGATGCTCAAATATATATCTTTGTATAGTTGTGGCTGGTTGAAAACCTTCTTCTTCGAGAGATGAATTAAAGGATCTTCCCTGGGAACATGCTCCATCTCCTCAATAATGACTGGGCTTGAAGCTTAGCCAACCTATATATTCTTTCCCTTGGGTGTTTTCAGGGACTGTCGAGTGGTTGGTATTTGTAGTGGAATTTTCCTACACAAAACCACATTGTTAATCCCACAATTCGTTTGTATTTGTGTGACAAACAAAACAACTATAAAATCAAAATGCATACCTGGATAAGCAAATCAGAACTTAAATTCAATACTTGTTGGTTCTAGTCAACATAATCAAAACTTATCAATACCCAAGATTTTTTGTGCATAGCGTCTAGTTTTCTAGAGGCTCTTCATTGCATGAACTATCTCAAATGCTTAGTGGAAAGAATGCATAAGGTAAGGAACATTCATGCTCATTTTTCCTACCTTCGGTGAATCAAATCCATAAATCACAATAAAAAAGTACAATTGAATCTCTAAAAATCTTGGAGGTTTGAATGTTCCATCAGTGCCATGCTCGACATTAATGCATTACGTTGAATGAATATGTGAGGAGGTTGTTATTTATGATCCAAAAAGGATCCAGAGAAGACTAAGGACAACTCAGAACTTGCAAAAGAAACTCAGGAAGCTCGAAATGGCCTCAACAGACAAAGAAAGGACAAAAATTCAAAGTCCTCAAAACTCAGTGAAAATGACATAATCCTGAATAGCGCATCACAAGATTTCCATCAGCACAAACGACTCGTCAAATGGATTTACATATCGAAATATATTCACGGTCAAAGTTTGGTCAACCTAGCCCATATCAGATCTATTCATATCAAACATTTTTCATCTATTAATACCCTATCTTTCAAACTAGGACAAAACCTATCAGATATACCTAGATCCATACTCTAGAAACAAAAATTTCTACAGAGAACAAATCTTTCAGATCTAAAACTTTTCACTATTCTTACCTTCATTAGAGCACAGAGCTTGCAGATCTTACCTCTTTTAATAAAAATTTTCCTCTTTTACCCTTCTTAGAGCACAAAGCTTTCAGATCTTGCTTATTTTCTTCAGATCTGGCCTTCTTTCTTTATATTGAGATAATTTCCTTTAGATCTGGATTTCTCTCTTTAGTACAAATATTTTCAGATCAAGTAGAATACTGCGCACTAGGGAACAGATCTATGCACAAAGATTTCACAATTTTAGGATGAATATTTGCACATAGCTTCCTCTTTCTCAGTTCCCAGCAATCAAATTTTTAGGTCTCGGAGATGGAACCATTTGTTGTCACAGGGGTAGACCCAGGATTCAACACTACAAGAGCACACCAACAAAACACTAACTACCAGCCCTTTCGGAAACACCTGCGAAGTAGATGAAGTCTCACCCGAGGTAGAGGCAGGGGTGGTTGTAGGACTCAAGTGTCTGCAACCTTATCTAGGACACAAATCTATGATTATACAACTTAGTAAAGCACTTAACATCATTAGTTATTTAACATGCAATCATTATCTACTTTGCTAATAAAATAAATCCTTGTAGTACTCATATTAATCTACCATATATGAGCACTTATCATAAGTAAAATAGGTTGGATGTAACTAATCAAGCACTGAGCATATTCATGTATATTATATCTAACATTCCATACATCATTAGCACTGAGCATAAGCATATCTATCTAATCATCTCAAATAACTAATCAAGAAGACATAAAAACATTCAGACAAGCACCAAGCAAGATAACATAGTGTTTACGTGGTTCACCCCCATCCTGGGGATACGTCCACCAGCTCTTCTTCTTTATTATATTGAATCAATTATCTACATGCACAGTGTCACAGAAACTCCACTCCGCATAGGACAGGATATCTGTGTACACCTCGCCAGATCCTTCATCCTCGAGTTAGGTTACAACACAAAATATTCTACTCAATCTCTTATAGTCTCTTTCACTCAGCCTTTCAAGTCTCACAGAACATGCACAGAGAATATAAAACTATTACTTTCACTTGGTACTTAGCTCATCGTCCCTTTCCTAGATCATAGGTATCTATTTATACATTACAAAATAGGCCTAAACATGGGTAAAACCATGGGCCGACATCCCTTTCTCGTTACATATTCGCAAAAACCCAAAAAGAGGCCCAAAAGGGGCCCGAGATCCTGTGATCTCCGCTTCGTCTTGTGCTCCTCCTTCGACAGGCTATCGAAGTCCCAAAATAGGTCAACATGACCAAGAAACTCCCAAATCTTGGTCAAGGGATAACTAGGATGTCATGTATATCATTTTGTACATTAGAATATTGCTGCTATGGATGTTGATGTCCTACTGGAACACTGCACAATTGTAGCTCATAATTCTCAAACAACCCTTGGATCTGCCCATTGATTCTCATCAATCTCTATTACTGCAAATTCATTTTTCTTCCATGACTCTTACAACCCAAGTCTTTTATGACCATATTCATCACAAGAGAAAAAAACTACAAACATTCTCATACTCGCTTTTCCTCTTTACAAATGAAGGACATGTATTAAGTGTCTTAGGAGCACTGATTTCTACCTTGTTGTATCCAATATTGGATTTGTCATTTGCTGATATATGACTATTCAAGATCTTATTCAGGGTCATGGAGTTGTTCACGAACTTGATTTGGGTGTTTGAATTCTCAACCTTCAAAAATTTTGCTTCCAGCTTATGACATGATTCTTCTTCTACTTCTTCAATGGGATAAATGTTAACAAAACACTCTTTTGTTTTATATGAGCCTTCTTCTTTACTTGCATGGGAGGATTCAATATCAACTTCATTATTTTTCCTTATTCCTTTAGCCACCAGTTGTCATGAGTTTACATTTACCTTACACTCTTTGGACATGAACACCTCTTCACTACCTCTATCACACTTTTGACTTGTACTGAGAAAATTATGTTTCAGACCATCCACAAGCAGAACATCCTGGGAATTTCCTTTGCCATTACTCAAACTCACCATCCCTTTATCCTTGACTTTACCTGGTTCATGATTTTCAAAGATCACATTTCCTATTGTGCTTTTGCTGATAGGCAAAAGCTTATCCTTTTCTCCAGTCATGTGCTTGGAACATCCATTGTCTATATTCCAGGAGTCCTTTTGTTGTTGAGGTGAAAGTACTAGTATATTCCAGGAGTCCTTTTTTTGTTGAGTTGAAAGTACTAGACCACATTTTTCACTATCTTTCCTTTTCCATGTGCTAGCCTTTCTAGCTAAGAGATTTATCCTTGGATTTGCTTTGTAATTCTTCAGGTGGTAGTTTGCATCATTATGGCTGAAGTTATGATAGTTGTATCATTCAAGCTCATTGTTCAATAGGTCAAAATGATTGTTGCAGTGTTGTCTACTCATTGACTGTTTATTATTTCTTGACCTCCTCAATTGTATGTCTTTAAACTTAATTTGAAAATTTGAAATCTGTGATGGTTTGTTACTTGGTTGTCTCATTCTTTGTTGTGGTAGATATTTATTCCTTGGAAAACTTAATTTCTCATGTCTAAATCTTAAGGAACAATTTACAGCTTTGTGGCCAAATTTAGAACAGTAGAAACATTATCCATAGAAAAAATCTTTGTACCTTGAAAATGGTTGTCTTCTTTGAGAAAGTCAATATCTTCCATGTTGATGATTTCCTTGAGCAGGGAGTGTATTATTTATTTGTTCTATAGATTCAGTTCTGTCACCTTTTTCTTTACTCCTCCTGGGCGGCTGATTATCTTCCTTTGTTTCTGCAGGTTTGTTTTCGTCATTGGTTGTAGATTTGACAAACTTGATGAAGTCTTTGTTTCTTGGCTTACCAATACTTGATCCCTCTTCATAAACCAAACCAGTTTTCAACTTTGTATTCCTTTTCTGATTCAAAATAGTGGCTAATGCCTCTGAGGCTTTGATACTTGACAGATTCTGATGATACAAGGCTTGAAACTTCTCCAACTCTTTATTAGTTTTCACTGCTTCTTCTTCCAGAGCTTCACAACTTTCCTTCTTCTCTGATAATTGTTGTTTCAAAATGTCCTCTATTTTATTTGCTTCTTCTAATTCCACTTTTAGTAGGGAAAAGTCTTCATCATGCTTTTTACTTCCTTTCTTGAACTGTATCAGCAATTGTTTTTTCTTTCTCTTCTTAAGTATGAGTTTGTCAATCTCTTCCAAGGCCTTGATCAACTCTCCTTCCAAGTCAACCATGAATTATTCATTATTAGCATCACTTCCTGTGATTTCAATATCATAATCCTCTTTGTCCATAAGCATGAATTCATTTACCTTATATTCACATGAAGAGTCACTATCGGTGTCTTCTGAAGAGTCATCATTGTTTACACATAAACTTTTCTTTTTATCAAATCTTTTGCATTTGTACTTCTCTTCACCTTCAGAGTTCTGGTCCTTCTTCTTGTGTGGACACTTATTTGCAAAATGACCTATATTACCATAATTGAAACATTTGAAGGGAAACTTACCTTTGTATTTGCCTGATCCTTTCATCAGTCTTTTCACAAAATTTTCTTCAATCTCATCTATATCGGAGTCTATATTTTTCTCTTCTTTAAAAGATGCTTCTCTAGTGGTAGATTTATCTTTAATAATCCTCATTTCATAAGCAGTTAGAGTTCCTAGGAGTTGATAAATAGACAGAGTCTTAAGATAATTCAGTTCTTCTATTGCAGAAACTTTTGGATTGAATCTATCAGGAAGAGATCTTAATATTTTCTGTATTAGAAAAGAATCAGCTATCGTTTCACCTAGCCCTTTCATAATGTTGACAAGTCCTTCGATACGTAAAAAGTAATTATTGATAGTTTCATATTCATCCATCATTAACTGCTCAAACTTCAGTCTGTGAGTTTGAAGTTTTGCGTCTTTCACTTTTTCATCACCTTCATAACTGCTTATCAGCTTGTCCCACATAAATTTTGTTGAATCACAGTGCATGACTTTGAAAAAATTGGCTTCAGAAAGTCAACTAAGGATGGCATTCATTTCTTTTGCATTAAATCTAAACTCCATCTTATCATCTTTTGAGGCCAAGACTACAGGCTTCACATATCCCGTTGCAACGACATCCCAAACATCAACACCCAATGACATTAAATGTGTTCTCATCCTTATTTTCCAGAAGGAAAAGTTTGTTCCATCAAACAAAGGGGGTCTATTAGTTGAACCTCCATCATGCCTCGTCATGTTCAAGCTTATGGATCTAACTTTGATCAAAGGCACATGCTCTGATACCAATTGTTGGAAACATAATTGAGAGGGGGGGGGGGGGGGGGG
>ML821521.1:39166-57749 GCA_009831015.1 Picea engelmannii
TTAGTTATATATATATAATCTTGGAAACTTTTCTTGTGATTCTTTATTCTTTCTAGATTATTATTTAATGTTTTGCTGATAACTTAACATGCATAGCTATACAATGATCAATCACACAGAATACACAGAGACACTGATTTTCCTGAGAAAACCCATAAAGGGTAAAAACCTCTTCTTCTTGATATGATAAGTAATCTTTACATTCTGTACATTATCATACTTATGAGCTCCAACTCATTGTGAGGCTACCGCCTCTATTTTGAAAGTTACAACTTGCTGAGAGCACCAACTGGATGGAAGCACCAACTTCCAGTCACACTTGAACCAACCTATATAACAGAGAACAACATTTCTCCTTTGCACCACCCTGCCACCTTGGTTTTTTTGTCTGCAACCAGATGGAAGCTACAACTCTCTGTGTTCAAGCACCCACTTGAACCTCTGAGGACAATAGTCCTCCCTACCACCTCCCTACCACCCTGATTATAAATATTTTCTACTGAAACTTATTACAGTGATATAATGTTAATTAATGGATTACCAATCTCATCATTGTTCTGCTACACTTCCTTATTCTGCCTACATCAATGTCTTCCTACTTGCATCCTCTTGAGCTTTCTGATCTCCTTCTCTATATCTGCATGCATACCTCAACTTTCTCTTTCACTATCTCTGATATACTTCTCTATTCCTTGCATATGTTGTTCTTTATGCTCTACATCTTCTTTCCAATCTATGCGTTACGTCTCTTCTGTGTGTTTCATCTCCTACCCACACCAAGCTATTTCCTGTGTTAAATTACTCTTCGCAGAAGCAACCTTCACTTATTTGTTCTACGTATATTTATAATGCCAATTCCTCTGCCAGATCATACAACTAACTCTTCGTTCCCTTTGTCACTTATGATGAGTCTTATCTTCATCCATGGACATTATGATGAGGTTCCTTATCCTCTCTAGTAGTCAAGACACTTCGTCTTCTTTGGCATTACTGAATATCATCATCATTAGTGGGCGTTATGCTAAGATTCCTTAGATTCTATGGAAGTCAAGATTCTTTTTCCTCTCTGTCACAGTTAATCTTATCCTCTCTGTTTTAGTTACATACTTCAACACTTTCCCATCTATCAATTGTCTCTTTGAAAAATCTTCATTCCACTGGCAGATTCCTCGAGACTCTTCAGCGCCTCTGGCGATCACTCTACAACTCCTCAAATTCTCTGGAAGACACCATCACTTCATTCTGGTAGCTACAACAGTCAAGTATGGATTCTTTGGCTATTGGAGACTTTGAACGATTGAGATCTTGATGGAAGGTGAAACTAGAGATCAACGGTTCATTGTGAACTATCCCCATGTGAACTGGAAGCAAGTGCAAGATGCCTCTCCAAGTGACCACTAGCTGTGACCAAGCACTTATTCAATAGGGTGATTGGCAATCTTGGGGATCTCCAATGTGGAGCCCAGTGATGCGCTATCTCCTCCCTTAATCCTTCGACGATGTGACTTTGGTTGTGACCAAGGGACAAGCAATAAGGACACATCGCAATTTCACATATCTCAAACTCCTACTGCGAGTTGCCTCATATCTCCCAACTCGTGATCTCCAAAATGGAGCTTAGCAACATGCTAGCTCCTTCCCCTTACATGACCACCATTGAAAATGACATTTCATAATTTCATGTTTTGGGGATTCTCCCATGAGTCCCTTGACTCCTCCAACTTTCGATACCTGAAATGGAGCCTAGCTATGCTAGCTCCTTCCATTCACGTGACCAACGACGGTGACCATAGCTTAACTCAGAACTTCATTTCACAATTTCGCATTTCATGGATTCTCCTTGAGTCCCTAGACTCCTTCAACTTTTGTTACCCAAAATGGAGCTTGGCTTCTCTAGCTCCCCCCTCTAACTCCCGACAATGTGACCATGATTTATGACCACTTGCCAATCAACTGAGCACTTCTCTCTCTAGATCAATGGTCCACAACATTCTATGATCCAACGGTTGTGATAATGTCATGACCTCGCATATCACGAGTTCCCTCATCACTACCTTTGAATTTCCTAATTTGTGAGTCAGCAAAATCCCAATTGCTCGCCATGTGTCCTCTGGCTCCAAAGGTCAGGGTCATTTCGTGACCTTCCATATCACGAGTTCCAGCAAATCCTTCCAATAGAATTCCCAATCTACGAAAAAACTGAAATGGATCCATATCAGTTCAACGATCGAGATATCTCATTGATCCAATAGCTATCCTATGCCCTGAGACTTTAGCCTTTGGGACTTTGGGGAAGTGATGAAGGTAAAAATCCCAAAACTAAACTCCCAGAATGAAGTCACTCGATGATGTGTCATGACCCAAGTGGCTTCCACGTGTCACTTAGAATTGTGATTTCTAGTGGCTTAAATTGTCAAATCAACTTGACACTTGTCCTTGTATGATTGCACCACGTGTCCTCGCTGACATAGGTTGCCACCTGTCCTTGCTAACATGGTCTACAACATTCACCTTCTGGATCTGACGACCCAGATTAGTCCTCAATCCAACGGCTTAGATCATATCATGATTTCGCATATCACGAGTTCGATAGGTTAGAGCACCTCCTTCCTCTAACATTTCAGTCAACGAAATGTTGATCTTTAGCCACGTGTCCTACCTAAATGGATGACCAGGATTCCTTCGCAACTTTGGAGTGTTGAATGACTCCTGGTCTTATACTCCTTGCATCTCCGCTGGATCTAACACTTGCTAGTCCTTTGTATTTTCTCCAAATCTGATGGCCCAGATCTTATCATGACTTCACATTTTTCTAATTTCGAGGAATTCTCATCTCCATTCTCCCGATTCATGATTATGCAATACTTCTCATATGCTCCCACGTGTCCTCGATGATGGACGGTTCTCCTGCTTTTGGGACTTTGTAAGCCTGCTTCACCTTGCACTTAAAGGTCATGCACATTCTCCTGGATCCAACGACGGCCATTCTTCATGCTCGGATCTAATGCCCAAGATCTGTTCTCCATCTGGGCGCTCCTCCTTTTGGGACTTATGAACCATCTCCTGCCATTGCTGCCATTGTTATTCCTTGCTTGCCTATTTTCCATCACTGTTCTTTCCATCAATGACAAGCACATTCCCAACTGTAAACTTGCCAACGTCGCTATTGTGCTTTCCTGTAACCATACCATCATCGTTGTTGTTCTTGCCATCAATGAAAAGCATGCTCTTCCTGTAAACATGCCAACATAGGGCGTTTCCCTCAATAAATTTAATAATATACAAATCTTCTTCTGTTGAAGTTTCATTGGCAGTCATATGTATCTGAGTGATCCTTCCACATAGGTTTATCAGTTTTCCTCTGTATAACCCTATTCCTCCCAAGGGAGGAGTCATAGCAGGATTCCCTAAAAGTTTCCAAGTTCTTTCTTTTATAATATTCAGCTGTGTTTTGATGCAGGAGCATCGTAAGTAGTCAAGCAAACGTGGAGGCAGAAGCTAGCTGGGAAAAGCGCCAACACAATTTTCACATTTTGAAATGTTTTAAAGGATTAAGAAGCATATATAAATGTAATAGTTGGAAGCGTGCCTGCATTTATGTATGACTGTTGTAAACAGACTGCGAGCGGTTGCTCTCATCTGTCAATTGTATTAAGGCATTTAAGCCCAGTTAATGAAAGTAGGTAGGTTTGAATTAATAGATTAGACAGTTTAGAGAGTAGGAGGAAAAACATATATAGACACCCTCACCATTGTATCATTGTATGATTATAAACATTATCATCCTTCTGAGAGTTGTAGCAGAAAGTTGTAGAGAAGAACCCATGCACAGGAGCATTTCGGTTAATATATGAAGCTTTGACTTAGATTTCATGGTGTTATGATGTTCATTGTTTACATATGCTGAATGGTATGCTTACATTTTTTTTATTCTCTCTGTTATGCATTTGTTTCAATGCTGTGTTGAATGTGTGATTTCATGTTGAATGTTTGAAAGTTGAGAGAGGAAGAGAATGAGTTTCAATTTTTTCTCATCCTGACAGAAGTTCCTGCAAGGAGTGTAGTTAAACATCTGAAAGGAGTGCGTTGACAAGGGTTCTGAGTTTTATCTCAGAAATATCAGGAGGGATACTGTTGTTCTCATTCCAGAAGAAGAGTAGGTGAAGCACATAAGTCATGCAAGGTGTGTGCAGGCTAGAAGATACCTCATAAGTTATCAATTAAGGATGAAAGGTGAAGGACTGTTGTTGTAGAGGGTGCACAGAGTCGAAATATCAAATACCCAAAAGTATTTGATAGATTACTGCAAGGAGTGCGTGCAGGAGTTATTTCGAGGCTTGAAGTTGCCAGGGAAAGATTAGAAGGTTTTATACCTTTGAAGTGTTCAAAGGAAGACGAAGATTGAAACACTTCAAGGGGAGACAAAACAAAGTCACTTTGTAGAAACTAAGTTCTAGTGGAAGAACTTTGGTTCATTTCGCAGAAGTTGTCAAGGAGGAACGAATGGTCGAAATTCTCTGTGGAGAACTCCCAAAGTTGTGAGGACCATGGGATTCAATAAAGCTACAAGGAGGTTAAGCATTGGATGAATCCACCCTTTGGGAGGTAAGACTCAACATGGACCATTGATTGTGATAGTGGAGTTGTCAAGATCATTTCGGCAATTCGGTGTGTTAGGGTTCGGAAACCCGAGAAGGCATTATTTTGAGGATTGAGAGTCTCGAAATTTCGGTACCCGGAAGCCCAAAATAGGGAGGACTGTCGGAGCTAAAGGAAGAGACTCCATTTCATAATTTGAGATTTCGAAGTGTTAGGGGGACGATAGTTGGAGGCTTGTTCAAGTCCCAAAAGCTGGGAAGAGTGACAGGTGGAAAGAGTCCACATCAAATATATAAAGCATTTGAGTGGACAGGTGGCATGTCTTCGTCAAATAGGTGGAGTCAAACCTTGTTGACCACTTCGGGTTTTGGAGGTTGTAGAGACAAGAACTCTCGACAATTGAAACCACGAAGTTGTGAAACCTGAAATCTCGATTTGGAAAAGGGCACAATCATATTACTGAAGTTTTGTGTTTGAGCACACAGGGCATACTCATAAGGACATGTGGATACACCATCATGTGTGTGAGGGATTCCCTATGAAGGAATTGAAGAGTCAATCAGACTCAGGAGGGCAGATTTAGAATGATCCTGAGCAGATCTCGGCCTGAGGGTTCGGGGGTCTGCATCAAGTGGTATTAGAGCCTGACTCTATTTGTAGATTGCAGACAGAGGAAGTGAGAGAAGAAAGAGTACTCTGATACACATCAAGTGGTATCAGAGCTATAGAATGAAGTCTTTTATTTATGTAGTAGAGAGAACAGGGGAATATTTCTCAGCCATGCCTTCAAGAAGAAGAGACAGTCCAGTGGCAATGCCTGATCCAGCAGTGGAAATGGAAATGCACAAACTACGTGCCAGGCTTGATGCCATGGAGACAGCATAGAGGCACACAGTCGACGCTGGGGATATTAGCGAGACTGAAAGTGAAAATGAAGATGGACATGAAGGAGAAGAAGTCACAGTTGAAGATGATGTAGATGAATGCCTATTCAGGGCTATTGCTAGAATAGGTGCCAGAGCAAAAATGGACATTCCTATGTATGAGGGAAACTTGGATGTTGAAGAGCTTCTAGACTGGATTAGAGCTCTAGATAAATACTTTGATTATGAGGATGTCGAGGAAGACAAGAAGGTCAAACATGTTGTCACTAGACTTAAAGGGCATGCAACATTATGGTGGGATGAACTGCAGGCTGACACATGCTGTAATGGCAATCAGAAAATCAAGAGTTGGGATAGAATGGTTGCGAAGATGAAAGGAAAATTTATACCCAGGGATTATCAAATCACTCTATTTCGGAGGATGCGGAATTTGAGACAGAAGTTGATGTCAGTGAAAGAGTATACTAAAGATTTCTACAAGATAAACATTAGAGAAGGTCATCGGGAAAGCGATGATGAAAAGTTTTCCAGATATATGAATGGTCTGAGATATGACATTCAAGATGAGATGAGAATGATGAAAATTCCAAATGTAGAGGATGCTTATCAGATGGATCTTAAAGCTAAAGAGAAGCTGAGCCAAAAGAAAGGTCAAAGAGGTTGAGGAAAAAGTCAAGCCAGAGGCAAGACAATTGCCCAGGGCATAACTCAAAAATCTAAAGAAGAGGGGAAGAAACCTCAAACTCAACATTAGAGAGGAGGAATCTCACAGAGAGGGCAATATGCTAATAGAAATACTTTTCCTCGAGCTAGAGGAAGAGGAAGAGGTAGAGGTGGTGAAGTGAAATGTTTTGTTTGTGGAAAGATCGGACATAAATCCTATGAGTGTCCAAAAAGGAAAAAAGATGGTGGTGAGACTCACATTGCTGAAGCTCAAGGAGGGAATGTTGAGGCAGAAGATGATGAGGGCGGAAGATCCTTAATGATGAGGAAAGTTCTCTTAACACCAAAAAAGGAGGCATAGAACCCAACCCAAAGAAACAGTCTATTTCAGACTGCTTGCAAAACAAAAGACTGAGTATGTAAAGTTATCGTGGACAACGGTAGCATAGACAATCTCGTTTCTACATAGATGGTAGAAAAGTTGGAGCTGGAGACTATCATACATCCAAGCCCATACAGAGTTTTGTGGCTACAAAAAGGACATAAGATAAATGTCACTAAACAATGTTTAGTCGAATTCAAAATAGGAGGATATAAGAATGAAATATTATGTGATGTCATTCCCATGGATGTTTGTCATCTATTGTTGGGTAGATGGTGGCAATATGACATAAATGCGGTTCATGATGGGAGAAAGAACACATACACCCTGGAGAAGAATGGGAGAACACACATGCTGTTGCCGATTAAGGATAAAGAGGTGAAAACCGAAACAAGCAACACTGTACTTCTCATGAGTGGGAAGGAAGTTCTTAATGAGGTTAAGAAGAAGGAAGATATACAATTTATTGTGGTCAAGAAGCCTAGAATTTTTTTGACCAATACAAGAGTGGATGATTTACCAGAGAAAATCAAGAAGTTGCTAGAAGAGTTCATTGATATAGTAGCAGAGGATCTACCTCGTTCGTTGCCACCTATTAGAAGTATAAGCCATCACATTGATCTTATACCTAGAGCCAGTTTACTAAACAAAGCAACGTACAGATTGATGCCACAGGAAAATGAAGAAGTCAAGAGACAAGTCCATTAGAGAAAGGATTGATTAGAGAAAGGATTGATTAGAGAAAGCTTGAGTCCATGCATTGTTCCAACAATTCTCAGCCCAAAGAAAGATGGAGGTTGGAGGATGTGTACAGACTCAAGGGAAATCAATAAGATTACCATCAAATACAGATTTCCATTGCCAAGGATGGATGATTTGATGGATTTCTTGAGTGGAGCAAGATTTTTTTCAAAGATTGATTTGAAAAGAGGATATCATCAAATTCGCATGAGAGAAGGTGACAAATGGAAGACAACATTCAATACAAATGAGGGGTTGTATGAATTGCTTGTCATGTCATTTGGCTTAACAAATTCACCCAGTACTTTCATGAGGTTGATGAACGAAGTCCTGAAGGATTTCATAGGGAATTCATCATTGTATATCTTGACGATATATTGATTTTCATAAAGACTGAAGCAGAACACTTAAAGCATTTAGCTGCAGTGATGAAGAGATTATAGCAAGATAAATTGTTGATTAATATGAAGAAATCATCATTTATGAGGACATAACTCATTTATTTGGGTTTTGTTATATTTGCAAATGAGTTGAAGATGGACCCAGAAAAGGTGAATGCAATTAAGAATTGGCCATCACCGAAGAGTGTGTTTGAAGTTCGAAGCTTCCATGGTTTGGCAAGTTTCTACAGGAAATTCATCTGAAATTTCAGTGGGATTAGAACACCGATGATGGATACGGTGAAGAAAAGACACAAATCTTTTCACTAGATAGAGGAAGTAAAGAAGAGTTTCAACATGTTGAAGAAGAAGATCACTGAGCAACCAATTTTGGTTTTGCCAGATTTCAATAAGACATTTCAGGTCAAGTGTGATGCAAGTGGATTTGTAATAGGAGCGGTCTTGAGCCAAGATGACAGACCGATCACATACTTTACTGAAAAACTGAATGAAGCGAAGGTTAAGTACTCCACATATGACAAGGAATTCTATGCGTTCATACAAGCGCTGAAGAAATGGAGGCACTATTTGGTTCCTAAAGAGTTTGTTTTGTACAGTGATAATCATGCTTTACAATTTGTGACTCAACAGGAGAAGTTGAACCAAAAGCATGTTAAATGGGTTGAATTCATGCAGAATTTTACTTTTGTAATTAAGCATATTTTTGGAACTGCTAACAAAGTTGTTGATGCTTTGAGCAGGAAATGTTTGCTTATGCAGGAGTTCAAAGTCAAAACTTTGGGTTTTGATAACCTCAAAGAAATATATAGGGATGACCAGATTTTAAGGAGGCATATGAGGCATCTGAGAATCCATTTCTCAGAGACAGAACCCAATGGATTGAATACATGATCCAGGATGGATTATTATTCAGGGGCAATCAACTATGTATTCCAAAATGCTCCATGAGGGAGAATTTGCTGAAAGAAAAACACAGTGGAGGATTGGCCAGACACTTCAGTCATGATAAGACATTCTCAAAGTTGAATGGCTCATATTTGTGGCCAGGGATGAGCACAGATGTCAAGAAATTTGTGGACAGATGCAGAATTTGTCAGCACACAAAAGGGAAAAGGCAGAACACAGGGTTATACCAGCCATTACCCATACCAGAAAGGTCGTGGGATGTAATGAGTATGGATTTTATATTGGGATTGCCAAGAACTCAAAGAGGATGTGATTCGATCTTTTTGGTAGTCGACAGATTTTCCAAGATGGCACATTTCATACAATGCCAGAAAACCAGCGATGCAACTCATATTGCAAACCTATTTTTCAAGGAGGTTGTCAGACTTCATGGTTTTCCTAGGAGTATCATTTTTTATTTGGATACTAAGTTCGTGGGACATTTCTGGAGGATTTTATGGAATAAGATGGGGACAAGTTTCTATTTTATCTCATCGTATCATCCTCAGATGGATGGACAGACAAAAGTTGTAAACAGGAGCTTGGGGGATTTGCTGAGGAGCTTAGTGACTGAACACCACAGTCAGTGGGATCATATTTTGCCATATGCGAAGTTTTCTTACAATGATTCAATCAACAGAAGCACAGGGCAGAGTCCATTCAAAATTGTATATGGAATGCATCCAAGAGGAGTATCTGAATTGAAAGATTCTAAACAATATAAAATTAGAAGTGCTAGTGTAAAGGATTTTGCAGAAGCAATGAAGGAGCTTCACAGCCGAGTCAAGGAGCGATTGCAAAATTCAAGCCAAGAATACAAGTGCAGAGCAGATCAACACAGGCGAGAGCTTCAATTTGAAGTTGGTGATCTGATTCTTGCACATTCGAGGAAGGAAAGATTCCCAAGGGGGACATATAACAAACTGAATATGAAAAGGATTGGACCATGCAAGGTCATAAGGAAATTTGGGGCAAACGCATATGAGATTGAAATACCCGATGGGATCGGAATTTCACCAATATTCAATGTTACAGATTTGTACCCTTATGGAGATGAAGAAGCAGGAGTAGAGAAGGAACAAAAAGAGGTTCAATGGACTAAACAAATGCCTGTAGCTGAAAATACACAAATGGAAAGCATAATTGACAAGCAGATTAGCAAGAAGACCAGGAGAAAAGAGTATTTTGAATACTTGGTCAAGTGGAAAGGACATCCAGTTGAAGATGCCAGTTGGGAAGATGAATCAGAAATTTAGAAGCATGGACAGACTGTGCAAGAGCTCATGAACAGAAGTTCATGAAAATTTTCAAGCGAGGGAGTATGATGTAAGAGCATCATAAGCAGTCAAGCGAACGTGGAGGCAGAAGCCAGCTGGGAAAAGCGCCAGCACAATTTTCACATTTTGAAATGTTTTGAAGGATTAAGAAGAAGATATAAATGTAATAGCGGGAAGCATCCTTTCATTTATGTCTAACTGTTGTAAATAGATTGTGAGTGGTTTCTCTCATCTATCAATTGTATTAAGGAATTTAAGCCTAGTTAATGAAAGTAGGTAGGTTTGAATTAATAGATTAGATAGTTTAGAGAGTAGGAGGAAAAACGGATATAGACACCCTCACCATTGTATCATTGTATGATTATGAACATTATCATCCTTCTGAGAGCTGTAGCAGAGAGTTGTAGAGAAGAACCCATGCACAGGAGCATTTGAGTTAGTATATAAGCTTTGACTTAGATTTCATGGTGTTATGATGTTTACTGTTTACATATGTTGAATGGTATGCTTACAGTTGTTTTATTCTCTCTTTTATGCATTTGTTTCAATGCTGTGTTGAATATGTGATTTCATGTTGAATGTTTGAAAGATGAGAGAGGAAGAGAATGAGTTTCAATTGTTTCTCATCCTGAGAGAAGTTGTTGCAAGGAGTGCACTGAAACATCCGCAAGGAGTACGTTGACAAGGGTTTTGAGTTTTATCTCAGAAAGCTCAGGTGGGATACCATTGTTCTCATTCTAGCAGAAGAGAAGGTGAAGCACAAAAGCCATGCAAGGTGTACATAGGATAGCAGATACCTCAAAAGTTATCAATTAAGGTTGAAAGGTGAAGGACTATTGTTATAGAGGGTGAACAGAGTCGAAAGATCAAATACCTAGAAGTATTTGATAGATTGCTGCAAGGAGTGCATGTAGGAGTTCTTTCGAGGCTTGAAATTGCCAAGGAAAGCTCATAAGGTTTTACGCGTTTGAAGTGTTCAAAGGAAGATGAAGATCGAAACACTTCAAGAGGAGATAGAACAAAGTCTCTTTGTAGAAGCTAAGTTCCAGTGGAAGAACTTTGGTTCATTTTGCAGAAACTGTCAAGGAGGAATGAATGGTCGGAATTCTCCATGGAGAACTCCTGAAGTTGTGAGGACCGTGGGATTCAGTAAAGCTGCAAGGAGGTTAAGCGTTGGATGAATCCACCCCTTGGGAGGTAAGACTCAACGTGGACCATTGATCGTGATAGTGGAGCTATTAGGAGCATTTCAGCAATTCAATTTGTCGGGGTTCGAGAACCCAAGAAGGCAGTGTTTTGAGGATTGAGAGTCTCAAACTTTAGGTACCCGGAAGCTCGAAATAGCGAGGATTGTCAGAGCTAAAGTAAGAGACGCCATTTCGAAATTCTGGATTTCAAAGTGTTAGCGGGATGGTACTTGGAGGTTTGTTCAAGTCCCAAAAACTGGGAAGAGTTACAGATGGCGAGAGTCCATGTCAAAGATAGAAATAATTTGAGTGGACAGGTGGCGTGTCTTCATCAAATAGGCGGAGTCAAACCTTGTTTACCACTTTGGGTTTCGAAGGTTGTAGAGACAGGAACTCTCGACAATGGAAACCACGAAGTCATGAAACCCAAAATCTCAATTTGGAAAAGGGTGTGATCATATTACTGAAGTCAGGAGGTTTGAGTGATGTTTTGTGTTTGAGCACATGGAGCATACTCATAAGGACCTGTGGATACACAGTTGTGTGTGTGAGGGATTCCCTATGAAGGAATCAAAGAGTCAATCAGACTTAGGAGGGAAGATTTGGAACGATCCTGAGGGAATCTTGGCCTGAGGGTTCAGGGGTCTGCATCATGTTTCTTCATCCAAAACACAATCAATGTCGAAGTCTCCTATTCTTGCTTGAAGGTATTATTTTTCTTTGAATATCTCCGATAATCTGACATGTCAATGGTATTCTAGGGTTTCCTTCATTTGTATCAGTACTTGATCAGATTTTTTCTGGGATTCTACCATAGTCTTCATTTTTGAATTTGCCTTAGGGTTTTCTTGGTTCAGAATCATTCTTTCAACTTTAGAAATCATTCTAGGGAAATCCAACACCTCATGGTTCATAGCCTTACAACAAAGACAACTATGTCTTTTTCCAGGGCACTCCTTAGTAAGATGTCCTAGTTTTATGCAACTGTAATAGAGGGTTAATTCTCTCTTTCATTTAAATGATCCCCAGCTCCTCATGTATTGCACACTAGGATCATAGGGGCTAACCTGCAACAAATTATTTCTAGGATCCTTCATCCACTGGTTAGTCCAAAAATTCTTTCTATGCATAAGTATAACATATCTTTCACTATTCTTATCAGATCTACTAATATCAAATCTTCTTTCATCTATCAATACCCTAGTTTTCAAACTAGAACAGACTCTTTTAAACATACCTAGATCCATACTCTAGAAACAAAAATTTCCACTTATCTTACTTCTACAGATCAAAAATCTTTCATATCTAAAACTTTTCACTATTCTTACCTTTATCGAAGCACAGAGCTTGCAGATCTTACCTCTTTTAATCATAAATTCTCACTTTTACCTTTCTTAGAGCACAAATCTTTCAAATATTGCTTCTTTCCTTCAGATCTGACCTCTTTTCTTCAAATTGGGATTCTTTATTTTATCACAGAGCATTATAAATCAAGTCGAATAATGCACAATAGAGTGACAGATCTATGCACAGAGATTCCATAGTTTCAGTTCAGATCTTTTCACAAAGCTTCTTCTTTCTTAGTTCCCAGTAATTATAGTTTTAGCCCTAGCAATGAAACCATTTGTTGGTACAGGGGTAGACCCAGGGTTCAACTCTACAACAGTGCACCAACAAAATCCTAACTACCATCCCTTTCAGCAACACCTGTGAAGTAGATGAAGTTTCACCCAAGGTAGAGGCAGGGGTGTTTGCAGGACTCAAGTGTCTGCAACCTTAGCTGGAAAACTGATCTGTGATTATAATGCTTGACAAAGCACTTAGCATTAACAGTTCATCAATATTCAACCAATAACTACTGTGCAGAGAGAACAGAGCATCACATCATTCACTCATATCTGATGTATTTAAGCACTATATCATAAGAAGGTAGGTTATATCTAGTAGATCAAGAACTAAACACCTTCATATAGGCCAGATCTACATTCTTACACATCATTAGAACAAAGCATAAGAAAATTTATCTATCTCTATAAAAGTACTTAGAAAAAGAAGTTATAAACACATAAAGACAAGCATAAGCTGAACAACATAGTGTTTAAGTGGTTCACCCCCACCCTAGGGCTACGCCCACCATCTCTTCTTCTTTATTATCTTCAATCAATTAGTTACAAGCACAGAGCCTCAAAACCTTACTTCGCCTAGGACAGGAGATCTGCGCACCTTGCTAGATCCTCCTTCCTTGTGCTATAGCACAAAGAACTTCACAACCTCTTACAATACCTTGTACCTAGCTTTGCAAGTCTCTCACAGTATGCATAGAGCATCTACAAACCATACTTGCACTTAGCACTTAGCCATCTTACATACACACACTCTTAAATTTCCTAGCCTTTTATTTATACTTAAAAAATAGGCCTAAACATGGGTAAACCCATGGGCCGACATCCCATTCCCGTTACATATTACCATAACCCAAAAAGCACCCAAAAAAGGGCCAAGATCCCACGATCTTCACTTCCTCTTGCGCTCTACCTTCGAAAGGCTGTCGAAGTCCCAAAATAGGTCAAACTTGACCAAGGATCTCCCAAAACTTGGTCAAGGGCCAACACATGCAGAGCTAAGATTGTAGTGAAGGGAAGTTCATATCTTTGCACTTTTCACTTTTCATATACAAGCAAAAGAATAAGGAAAAAGGATGACATGATGTAAAGGCTATGGGGAAGGTTGATTGTTGGCACTTGACCAAGTTTTGAGGAAACACTTGGTCATATTTGACCATTTTTGGAACTTCAACAGCTTGTGAAATATGGAGCGCAACGCAAAGCAAAGATCATGGAAGCTAGACCCCTATATTGGGTCTTTTTTGGGTTTTTGGAGATAATGTAATGGGTATGGGATTTTGGCCCATGGGTTTACCCATGTTTAGGCCTATTTTGTAAAGTATAAATAAGTAGCTAGGCAATGTAAGAGGAGGGGGGGTGGATAAGCTAAGTGCTAGAAAAGGCTTTGTGTATACTGTGTGACCGACTTGTAGAGTTGAGTGCAAGTGCTGTAAGTGATGAGTGCATATATTGTAAGAAGGTTTTGTGCTAGATCTACTCAGGGAAGGAGGATCAAGTGAGGTGCACGCAAATATCTTGTCCTATGCGGAGTACAAGTTTGAGCTCTGTGTTGTAATCAGATTGACCAAAGCTAATAAAGAAGAAGAATACTTTGTGGACATAACCTCGGGGTGGGGGTGAACCATGGTAAACCTGTGTGTTGTGCTCGTTGCCTCGACCTAATGTGTTTGTCTCTTTCCATGTGTTGTTCTTTGATATGATTATTCTATGTGCTTTTCTATGATATACTTACATAGATCTACTTTTATTTGTGCTTCTTAGATGCATGGATGTATATCTGACATATATCAAAGTGTGGAGTGCTAGACCTATTTTGTTGTTGCTAAGTGCTAACTTAACCTATATCTAAGTGAATGTTTTGGTACTATGTGCCATCTGTGGAGTGCCATGAGGGTTAACTACTGATGAATGATCTACGCTAAAGTGTTTGCTAAGTGTTAGAATCACAGATCTGTGACCCAACTAAGGTTGTAGACACCTGAGTCTTGTAACCACCCCTACCTCTACCTCAGGTGAGACTTCGTCTGCTTCACAGGTGTTGCCGAAAGGGCCTGTAGTTAGGGTTTTGTTGGTGCGTTGTTGAAGCGTTGAACCCTGGGTCATCCCTTGTGCCAACAAACGGTTCCATTGTCGGGACCTGAAATTGTGATTATTGGGAACTGAGGAAGAAGAAGATTTGTGCAGAAAGTCCATCCTAAAATTGTAAAATCTGTGTGTATGGACCTGTTCCCTAGTGTGCAGTGATCCACTTAATCCGAAAAGATATATGTTGAAGAAGGAAGGACAGATCTGAAGAAAAGAAGTCAGATCTGAACGCTTTGTGCTCTAAGAAAGGTTAAAGTGGAAGTTTCTAAGTCAAATCTACTGAAAGGGGTAAGATTTGTAAGCTTCGTGCTCTGATAAAGGTCATAATAGTTAAAATTTCTTAGATCTGGAAACTTTGTAATATATAGGAGTAAAATAAGTGAAAATTTTTGTTTCTAAAGTATGGATTTAGGTATGCTTAATAGATTTTGTCCTAGCTTGAAAACTAGGGCATTGTTAGATGAAAGAACATTTGATATGAATAGATCCGATAAGAATAATGAAAGATATGTTATACCTATGCATAGAAAGAATTTTTGGACTAACCAATGGATGTAGGATCCTAGAAAGAAAGTTTTGCAGGATAGCCATTATGATGCTAGTGTGCAGTACAAGAAAAGTTGGGGATCATGGAAGAGAAAGACTAGGACATCTTGCTAAGGAATGCCCTGGGATAAACCCTAGTTGCCTCTGTTGTAAGGCTATGGACCATGAAGTACTGGATTTCCCTAGAATGATTTCTAGACTTGAAAATATGAATACGGAGTAGGGTCAAGAGACTAGGATTATAGAAGAACCCCAGAAAGAATCAGAGATTATGTTACTGAAAATGAAAGAAACCATGGATGAACATAATGATGTCAGTTTGTCAGAGATCTTCAAAGGAAAGAAGAAAATCAAAGTAAGAATAGGAGACTTCAACATCGAATATGATCTAGATGAGGGAACACAGATGAACATTATGACATAAATTACTTGGGAAACCCTAGGAAGGCCTGCTATGGTTCCTTCACTAGGAAGAATAGGGTTGTTTAAAGGAAAAATGGCAACCCTATGTGGCAGAATTACCCAGATAGCTATGAGTACCCATGGAGCTTCGACAAAGGAAGAGTGTTGAGCCTTAGTTTTGACACTTCTAATTCCCTATATTACCCTCTATATGAGCCTATTATACCTATGCCATGTGTATCTAATTGACTGTTTCCTCCATAAATACACTTGATGACCTTGTTCACGTGCATAAGAGGTAACTTATGATTAAAGCATGATTTGTTTAGTTTTATTGAGTTAATTTGATTAAATGATTGATTATGTATGATCCTAATCACTTTGACTCTTAAGAAGCATGATCTGGTACCCAGTCTATTCCGATACCAAGGCTCCACCTATTCCGGTACCAGCCTGTGCTAATCTGGTACTAGAAATAATTCAAATTTTTGGAAAGCTTCTAGAGGAAAATTGAGTACATGGGTTTTGTCCAAAATGATGTTTTCATGCAGATAGGTGGGTCATAATTCACCCAGCTCGCATGTGTGGGCCTCCATCTCAGGGGGAATGATTATGCCAAAATTATAAAAAGAACTCAAACTGCCAACTTGCGCCTCGATTTCTGTGCATATGGTATCAGATCTAGAAATTATAATACATGGGTTTTGTCTAGAATATGACAAATTGAGTAAGGTGCAAGCCATTTTTCAAAATTAGAACTGGTTTGGGAGATATGGGTGGGGGACTAACTCGAATCTACCAAAATTGTTAAAAAACACATATTTTGGGGATTTATCCTAAAATTGTAAAAATTGTTTTCTTAGCTTGGGGATTCGGTTTCATCCATTCCTCCATGTATTTTATGTATAAATAAGACCTTATAGATCTGAGTAGAAAGGAATTATCATGATGTATGAATGGTTCTTAAAGGATAAATGTTATGATGTATAACGGATTCATGAAAAGACTCTTTTTGTAAACCTACTTGTTGGAGATTAATGCAAGATTGAATTCAGTGATTTTTTCTCTCTTAGAAGTTAACATCTGGTGATCTAAAAGCTTCCATGTTAGCATTGGCAAGGGCCATCGATCCAACTTGGTAAGCTTATTGTAAATTTTTAGTGTAGATTTTCATTTCATGTATTTGTTATTTTGATTTCATGTTATTTTGTTTGATTTCACTATTTGAATTTGTTGCAAAGTGTGGTAATGCAGGAACAATTGGATCTCCATATTTCACCATACATGAGCTTTAATGTCGCATCCCACTTGTTAGTTTAGTTTCTCCAGGAGATAGATCTTAATTTCATCTTTTCATTTCATGAGCCTCTAATGAACATATTTGTCACCTAAGAAAGAACCTTTTGATTCATTGTTTGCTTGAGAAGTTTTGTTATCAATTTTCTCTTCTAAGTTTGGAGTGGTATTGTTGAAGTGTGCCTAGATTTGCTTGCTAGTTGTTGTTAAGAGTAGCAGCTACAGATAACTAATTCAAAGTCCATATTTTCACTTCATGAGCTTGTAAATGGACAAGGAATTATCTGAGAAAAATATTTTGAGTGCATGATTGGAAGTTTTTCTTTCTAATTTATGAATTGTGTGAAGAGTGTTATCGTTGAAGTGTGAAAACAAAGTATTGGTTTTTATATGGTTTTTTGATTGAACTATACTCATTAGACATAGGAACCTATCTGTTATCGGCACATATAGTGCATCAACTCTTTTGATTACGAATCCTGGTTGATAATTTATGTTTGGTAATATATTATGCAAATAATTTCACCAACATTTTGGCACCGTTGCGAGGGAGTTGTAAATGGTAATAGGTAGTATTAGAATTAGATTTATTTAATGGTTTTGGATTGGTTTTATGGATGACCTATCAAGTTTGGTGTGTTTTTCTTTTGCAAATAGTTTTAAAATTTAGATCTTTAATGATAAATCATGTTTGGGGTGCTGTAAGAACCCCCCGAGTACTAATCTATGTTGCGAAACAGGTATCATCAACCAGCTAGAGTAATTCAAGGATGATCAAGAGATTGAAGAATGTTCCTCCAAAAATTTTCTCGCATTCTGGAAGCAGTTGGGATATCCGCCTCTCAGGAAGAGAATATCTTCACAGTAGTCAAGAATCTAGTTGTCTCTCCACATGAAGAGTTAGAAGTGCCATCAGATTCCTCTTGTCAATTTGTTGAAGGGAATAAAGAATCATGAATAGAATTCAATGGAGAGAAACCAGTGGAACCTGAGATTGAGGAATCCTTAGCATGACTCTCAGCAGATCTTGTATGTACTCCAAAGACCAATCATCTTGAAGAGGATAATCTGCACTGCATGGTAGAGGAGGACATTCGGTGTGACCTAAACAAAGAAGAGAAACAAGAATATAGTGATCCTATTGAAATATGGTTTCAATTAGTTATTAGTTCACACCACTCTTTTATTTATTGCTTGATCTCATCAGCAAAGCAACTGGTCCTTCATACTATAGTATGCATTAAAATTTATCTTTTAAACCTGAGTATGGGTATATTTCTAACCTTGTTACACTCATGGCTTCACTGGAAGTATTCCTATACTTGAAGGACATTTTCTTTTGTTCAATTAGAGTAGGATAGGTAAATAAATAAACGAATGTTGCACATAATTACAATGCAACCTATGTTTCATACTTTTCATAAATGGGAATGTCAAAAGCTAATAAAGCAATCAGTTTAAGATCTTTTGTTCCTATAGTAGATTTCTTTTTAAAAGTTATGATGATTTTGTTTGGAATCTTATGAGAAGGGAATCTCTTCATCCTCCGA
>ML821521.1:57799-88333 GCA_009831015.1 Picea engelmannii
GCTAATAAAGCAATCAGTTTAAGATCTTTTGTTCCTATAGTAGATTTCTTTTTAAAAGTTATGATGATTTTGTTTGGAATCTTATGAGAAGGGAATCTCTTCATCCTCCGAATGCACACATAATACTGGAAGGGTTTCAAAAGTGAAAAAGGCATCCTTGTCAACGGAAGATAACACTTAAGGGAGTGCTTCATGACCTGTTTCTTCAAAATTCTTCTTTTTCCTTAAAGTTGTTAAAAATGATGCATTCATGCTTTATATTTACATATCTATTTTAAGATCGCTATTTCACAAGGATGATCGATCAAGTCATCTTTTAATAGTAGTTGAAACTGAATGTTAAGTCCAAACTATTTTATTCATAGCTAATAATTCAACTTTTGACATTTTCCCTAAATTTTTTGTTTTTAAGCATGAATACAAATCCAATTTTAATTAGTTCTATTGGTTTGTTTTTAGCAGTTGTTCACAACTCTCTAAGCAACCATTTTTTAGCATCTCACATTGTTTTCATGAGGCCATGCAAAAAATTATACATGGGGGAGTGGTTGCTAAAACCTTCATATTATTTTGAAACTTCCGTCAGCGAGACCAAATCAACATGTTCAGTGCTAGGATTTGATAGCCATTTCTAGAATTCTGGTACCATTTTATTCCAGTACTGCAGAATTGCATTCATCCGGTACTGCAAACAATGTTTAACTCTGCATTCATCTGGTACTGTGGGAGGAGGTCTGCGCTATTTCGGTACTAAACCACAACTCTGCACTATTCCATTACTAATGGTCATTTCTGTGCTCATCCAGTACCAAAGGAGAAAGTCTGCATTCATACGGTATTGAACAACATTCCTGTGCTCTTCCGGTACTGTGCTCATCTGGTATTGATGGTCTCTTGTGTGCTCATCTGGTACCAAAGGAGGAGGTATGCACTATTTCGGTACTGAACCACAACTTTGCACTATTCTGGTACTAAAGCACAACCCTGCGTCCATCCGGTACTCAGGTGATCTAGTACTGGTAATGAGGTGTTGGTAGCTCTCATCCTATACTCAAAGTTTTTGTTGCTCGATTTAAACGATTCAAGTAATAGGACATATAAACTCAACATTTTTTGTTTTACTTAAAGAAATTAGACTAATTATGCAATAAACATATGGTTACTCTCAATTATTGCATGCTCCCTACCATGAAATTTTTCAATCCCTCGTATACATCTCCTTGTATATTATCATTGAATTCATTTGTGAAGTGGTTGTTGTCATGAATGAGCAAAAATCATCCATCATGTCACTCTGTTCCAATACTATCTATTCTGGTACTGCATAAACCTACTCCATCACTTATCTGGTACTGATGCCAAAGTGATATGATCTTTGTCATGTTCTTAACATTGTTTTCACTTCAGGTAATTAGAGGTATGGGCTAATATCTTCATGTTCTTTCTATAAAGGATCATTTAAGTCTTGTGTTGAATTGTTTTTACTCTCATGTACATCTTCCTCCTACATTTATACACTCAACCCTAAATGAATCATCCTTGCTATCCTTTAAGAAGATATTTTCACATTTAGCTCTATATGATAATGGGTGCACTTGTCTTATTACCTCATCATTTTGAAGAAGTGATTACTAATTGAAATATCCATTGAAAAGTGGTGACACCATTATGTCTAATACTAACCTAGTTGATTCAAACAAGTTTTTATCCAAGTTTATCTTTACAATTTTTTCTTTGAAGGTATTGATGAAAACCTCATGTGGTGGACCACCCTTGCAAAACCGCAATGAACTTTCATGAGAACCCTAATAGGATTAACTAGAGGGACCTCTTAGTCATTATCTGAGATGTTCCATTATAAATTGAATAGATGAGATTTAAGTTGAATGTGGATGATGTCACCCTTGGGATAATTGCAAACAATTAATTATGTGCCTAATAACTCTAAAACACTTTCATACCACCTGTGTTCCTTATACTCTAAAACTGTCAATGAGAAGTATACATAATTCTAAATATTTTGAGTAATATAATAAAAAGGAAGCATCAGGAAGTACAAGTAAACCCGTCAGGGTACTGAACAAGCCTGCTGGTAGTGGGGCCATGCTTCTATGGTACTAAGGTAAACTCATCAGAGTATTGAATAGGCCTACTAGAAGCGGGGCTATGCTGGGTAAAGGGAGTTTTAAAACATAAAGTGGCACATTTAAAACTGAACATAAACCCTTGGGTATCATTCTGAAACAATCATTATCAAATCAACGTTGGGATAGGACCTTTATATCTCTCGGATGATGTTCTTAAGAACCTTCAAGTATCCACTTTAGAGTTCTATCTTTAAAATAAATAGGTTTGCATGAGAAGTGGGACCCTCATTATATGTAATTCACCTTACCTAAACAAGAAGAGCTTCATCTCTACAAACTTGGATAAGAAACAAGTTAATCATATTGGGATGTGTTCTCTTATGTGTTCCCCTCTTCAAATGATATCTAAACTATGCTTATATTACTTTTGTTTTAAAGGTAATCTAGCCAGGGGGGGCTATTAGTCAAAGTCATTATGAAAACTCTTGGCCACTATCCTATAATCATATTAGAGCCACATCCATCCCTTTCTCCTAACTATGATCCACAACAGATTGGATAAGACTTAATGTCAAATCACTAATAGATCTAATCCATTACTCATGACTCCACTTTTTCACCATAACTACTTTGCCATGAGTAAGAATGTGAAGCATAAGCTAAGAAATTTATATTGTTTAAATAGGAACTTAAGAGTTGAAGAAGGATGAAACTTCAGGGAATGCTTGATCGAGTGAAGAGTATCATCAATTGTGAAATTTTGAAGACCATTGTTACATGAGGACATGTAATGAATTAATCATGGGGGAATGTTGAGCCTCTAATGAACAGATTTGTCACCTAAGAAAGAACCTTTCGATTCACTGTTTGCTTGAGAAGTTTTGTTATCATTTTTTTCTTCTAAGTTTGGAGTGGTATTGTTGAAGTGTGCCCATATTTGCTTGCTAGTTGTTGTTAAGAGTAGCAGCTACAGATAACTAATTCAAAGTCCATATTTCCACTTAATGAGCTTGTAAATGGACAAGGCATTATCTGAGCAAAATCTTTTGAGTGCATGATTGCAAGTTTTGCTTTCTAATTTATGAATTGTGTGAATAATGTTATCGTTGAAGTGTGAAAACAGAGTATTGGTTTTTATATCGTTTTCTTGATTGAACTATACTCATTAGACATAGGAACCTATCAGTTATCGACACATATAGTGCATCAACTCTTTTGATTACGAATCTCGGTTGATAATTTATGTTTGGTAATATATTATGCAAATAATTGCACCAACAAAGTGTTCAAATTCATTAGATTTATTGAGGACCGTGCCCCATTTCCATCTTTGTTAGGCAAGATCTAGATTGAAAAAGACCAGATCCAGAGGAAAGAAGAAAAGGAAGCCTTAGAAAAGAAGAAGCAAGAACTCATAGAATTTATGACTAGAAGGATCGCCTACTTGATGGAAGAACAAGAAAACAGATCTCAGTTGTTGAACACTAGGGACCTGGATGTCGAAGCTATAAGAGAGTTAGAGGAACCACAAAAGATCGAAATACCTAATCAATATGATGAAGGAGTATTACCCTTGGATCTGAAGAAATGACCTTAGCAGCACGAAGTGACTATGTCAAGAGAAGATAATACTTAGAATGGAAAAAGGATGACTGAGATGAAGCTCACTAGGAAGAAGGCTAGGAAGCTAAGTAAGCAGAGAGCCAAGATCAAAAAGTTACAGAAGGTTCTGGAGGAAACTTTGCAGAAAGAAAAATCAAAAGAATCAAGCTTCGTCGAGATATCAGAACAACAACATCTGACACTTCACCATGGGGCAACAATATAGTCATTGGACCGATATACCCACTTGACTTTCACCCCGAATGGATAGAAAAGAATTAAAGGATCACCACCAGACTGTTGGACCGCACCATAATGCATGGATCAACGTTCATGAAAGTTTCATACCCATTGCAACCAAATGATTGATAAATTTCATATTTAGCTCATTGCACCGCGCATGAAGAGCACTTTTTCCAACTAAGAACTTGAAGCCCACAGAACTCGTAATTGTATACAGTGATCATTGCAAGCAGATCATTCACCCTAGTGAAGTGTTTCGAGATCATCGTGACCCCGCTTATCTTTCTCAAGTGCGTATGTCCGACAAGCTCACCATGCTTGAGGAATCAATCACAGAATTCCTTATCGATTTAATGACTGAGAGAGACATATCAGAAAGAAGAATTTCCACAGGAGTCCAAGCCTCATCGACGAGAGGAGTGCAAGACTCCCCATCGACTACTCAAGCTAGAACATCTCAAGTTGGGGCAGAGAGGAGAACTAAGCATAAGGACGACATAGCCAATGAAAAGTTAGTGCCATCCATTCTACCAACTTACATACCCCCTCTGAGCGGTGAGATTAACAGGGACAGTGTCCCTAGATATTTTGAATATACCCTAGTAACTGCATATTTACCGAAGTGAGTACGCACCTACCACGCAGATCAAGACAAGGTTACAACATTGAATTTTTGTGACTTCAACCTGGGGGACCGTAAAGTTTATAGCATGCTTTCCCCGTATAAGTACTTGACACGAACTAAGGGAAAGAACTCGAAGCTCGTCCCGCAACAATGGATGATTAACCTCGCATAGTCTACTTTGCTAAACGTTATGAAAATACCGCACTTTGGCAGACACCAAGAGGTGAATGCTTGTGTAAATTTACTGCTAGCAAGCTACCACAAAGGATACATGTGGTTAGATCGCCGCATAACTGTTGATCTGACGCTGATTAATAGGATGAACAGGCTTAGCATGCAGGGCCTGGATCCCCATGAGTACTATCCTGGAAAGACCGCAGACCGTGTTCTTGCGCAGAAGATAAAAGAGGCCTATGGCGATGTTGAGAAATGAGCGAGAGGCTACAAGGTAGCTTCCATTTAAAGTGGTGTAGTGTGCCTCGCATGCCAACTAATTGCAGGGAATTTGGTACGTAAGAATCAACCAACACAAGTATCATGCTTCGTAGTTGACCTCGCAGGAAAGTGTGCAGAGGGATTACAGATGAACTAGGTGAAGTACCTGGTGAATCAACTGGAGATTGACTGCAAAGAAGCTCAGGATCAGGGGCATGAATTCCATTTTAGCTGGCTTCTAATACTGATCACCTTTGTTGCATGGGAGCTACCAGAAGGCACAACTTTCCTAGACCTTGACCCTTTTGAGCCACTAGCTGTGAAGTTTAGTACCTTGTGGTACTCGAACGACATGAGTAAGCAATGGAAATCGAATTTCCTTTTCCACGTATATTATAATCAACTGAAAGAATCCATAAGGAGTGAACCTTGCATAACCCCGAACACTTTACAGAGGTTTCGACCTATGATAAATTTCAACACGGACCGTCATTTTATATACCTAACCTTGCACACTGATGAGCACCAAGAATAGCTCCAGTCCTACCATAAGATGACAGAAGAAGACCTGGAGGAGATCACCAAGGAGTGGTTGATGAGCCTCCTTGTTTCAGCAGGCCCCGCAAAAGATTTAGACATCGACAGACCATAAGCTGTGCAAGATACACCTGGGCCCAGTAGAACAAGAAGACCAAGGAGATGAAGAAGCCCAAAGAGGTTCAGGATATAGATAGCAGATCTATAAGGATGGATTCCATTATGCTAGATGAAGAAGGTGAAAAATATGAGCAACAACAAGTCGAAGTACCACCACCCAGGGATGAAGAAGACTCATCCAGGAAAAGGAAGGTTTCACCTTTGAATTCTTCCTCCAGAAAGAAAATAAGAACCCCTGTAACTAAGATGCGAACTTCCCTCACATTGGATGACTTTGATTTCATTGTTGCAGTGGTCGATGATGATTCAAAGGAAATAATAGAGAATAAGGAAGTGAATCAGGAACAAATGTATAGCCAGATTGAGATTGTGCTCCAAGTAGTATAGCAGGCACTCTAATCTAGCCGATCAATCTCTACTACACCTCTACCAAAAGGAACATCAGAAGAAGGAGATGAATCAATCCAGCTCCACAATATTGTTGATACATTCGAAGTACGCCTTTGACGTGCTTAGGATGAAAAATCACAGGCCACCTAGGCCCTCAAGAAGGCATAGGAAGAAATTATTGAGCAACGTCAAGCAGCGCAACAAGAGAAGAATGCCCTCTAAGAAAAATTTGAAGAAGATCGACCGAAGGTCCAAAAAGAGAAAGAGAAGTTTCTCGCGAAGCAAATCAGAATTGAAGAAGCAGTCAATAGAGCGTTTCTCTCTATGACCAGTTTAGAGCAGAAGGTCAGAGAGCCCATAGAGCATCAAGTGATGAAGCTGACTAAATGTATTCAACAACTTCAACAAAGGGTCATGGAATTAGAGCTTCAAACCATACCACAAACTCTGCAAGAAGTGCGCAACCAGTGAGAATTGGACGCTCAGAGTGCAGTCGAGAGGATTATAAAACTTGTTGAAGAATGCAAACAACTAAGTAACAAAAGCACATAGATATATGAGAAACTATCTGAATACCCAGAGTTGAAGAAACTAGAGTCCCAACTATAGGAAGTGAAGTAGCACGCTAATCCAGTACAGGCACAGCTCAAGCTCCTGTTACCTATCGAGAAGATGAAGAGATCATAGGAACAACGAACTGCCCAACAACTTGTTCTTACCATGCAAAACAGGGTGATGGAAGTCACCCAGAAACTCCAACCAAGCCAGGAGGAGGCCTATATATTGTTTGAATAAATTGAAGGCCAAGGAACAATACTAGAACAAGTAGTTGTTACAGTCGAGCAACAACTAGAAGGGCCTATTAGTGAAGCGGTTGTTTAGGAGTTTGTTGAGCAGGAAGTAGTAGCACATAGACAAGTCGAAGTAGCTCGAGCCAATCTTGAGAAATTTGAGGCAACTTTACCCAAATCTATGTGACTCAGGACGAGTCATAGGTGAGTGTTGGGGGCCTGTTGGCCCTTGACCAAGTTTTGAGGAATCACTTGGTCATATTTGACCATTTTTGGAACTTCGACAGCTTGTCAAAGATGGAGCGCAACACGAGGTGAAGATCGTGGAAGCTAGACCCATTTATTGGGTCCTTTTTGGGTTTTGGGGGATAATGTAATGGGTATGGGATATCAGCCCATGGGTTTACCCATGTTTAGGCCTATTTTGTAAAGTATAAATAACTAACTAGGAAATGTAAGAGAGGGGGGGGGTGGATAATATAAGTGATAGGAAAGGCTTTGTGTATACTGTGTGATCGACTTGGAGAGTTGAGTGCAAGTGTTGTAAGTTTTGAGTGCACAGATTGTAAGAAGGCTCTATGCTAGATCTACTTGGGGAAGGAGGATCAGGCGAGGTGCGCACAGATCTCCTGTCCTATGCAGAGTACAAGTTTGAGCTCTGTGCTATAATTAGATTGACCAAAGCTAATAAAGAAGAAAAAGACTTTGTGGATGTAGCCCCAGGGTGGGGGTGAACCATGGTAAACCTATGTGTTGTGCTCGGTGCCTCGACCTAATGTGTTTGTCTCTTTCCATGTGTTGTGCTTTGATATGATTATGCTATGTGTTTTGCTATGATATACTTAGATAGATCTACTTTTCTTTGTGCTTCTTAGATGTATGGATGTATATCTGACATATATGAAAGTGCTGAGTGCTAGACCTATTTTGTTGATGCTAAGTGCTAACTTAACCTAGATATAAGAGAATGTTGCGATACTATGCACCATTTGTAGAGTGACATGAGGGTTAAATACTGATGAATGATCTATGCTACAGTGTTTTCTAAGTGTTAGAATCACAGATATGTGTCTCAACTAAGGTTGCAGACACCTGAGTCTTGCAACCACCCCTGTCTCTACCTCGGGTGAGACTTCATTTGCTTTGCAGTGTTGCTGAAAGGGCCGATAGTTAGGGTTTTGTTGGTGTGTTGTTGAAGCATTGAACCCTGGGTCTATCCCTATGCCAACATTGATGCACATAGCATAAATCACATAAAAAGTAAGGGGCTATGTTAAGTGAAAAGGAAAGTGAAATGGAGTGTTGATGTGGAGGTATATATGTTATAACCCTAATTTGCACCAGACATGCTTACTTGACATCAAGCCATCTCATATTCCTTCTTTTCCAAGCTAGTACTGAAAAATATTCTTAGAAACACCCTTTTTAAAGGCCCACATGCCCTGCTCCACTACAACCAGCGTGTACACTCGAGCTGACCCACTACAGCCCACGTGTACCTACAAAAGCACGAAAAATGGAAAGTTGTTGATGGAACACACAGTTTTGGGTAAGTTAACTAAACCTTTCGACTATGCATGGACGGTCACTGGACTAAATACCTAGCTCCTTCTAGCCTATAAAAGAAGGGGTAGGGGTCCCATTTGAAAGGAGGAAAATCATAGTAAAGAAACTCTACCCGAATTAGCATTCCCTTTGCCTCAACCTTTTTAAACTATTGTGTGAAGAGAAACATATACAGAAGCAGTTGGAGCACAGTTGAAGAGGATCCCAGGACCATATTCGAGGAGCAGTGGCTGATCTCACTATTGTAAAGTATTATTATGAGATTAATAAAATAAGTACTTTTCTCGTCCCGCCATATGAGGTTTCTATTGTTTGAATATTGATTATATGTTGATTAAATCTCTAACCCATTAGTTCATAGATCAAATGCATGTGGAGTTCTTCATTTGTATTTTTTGAATGAAGGTTAGCACTGGGAGGAGAGTTGCAGTCGAGGAGCGACCAAGCATGAAAAAGGATCAACATCAAACATGAAAATAAGGTATGTCAACTTGATCTTTTTAACCTTGTATTTGCATATGAATAATGGGCTTTAGGCATGGGATGATGGTAGAAAGTAGGAAGCTTTAGGTCATTTCTGCATGCATGATAAAACCCTTAGTGCTAGTCTGTAGGAGGGATTTCCCACCCACAACAGAATTGGCAACCATACTGGGATCTCTCAGGTTTTCCGAGGATAGTTTTTTGGTAGTTTTAAATTGGTTTCACCACCTTTTTTCTGAGTTTCTGCAAGAGTTTGAGTTAGTAGGGATTCTGGTCCTCCATACCAGTATTCCTTGATTTTTATTTTTTGGAAGTCACAGAGGTACAGGCAGCCTGTATAAGGCCTGCATGCGTGTATCTATGCCCTACCTTCACATGGCCCACGTGCACACGCTAGCCGATGAAGTGTCAGTCGCATGTCTGAATTCATATAATTTTTTTTTACAGAGGCAGTCATCCTCTCCCCTGTCAAAACTGATCCTTCTCAGGGGTTTTTTGGATCTCATTTTGGTCTCTATTTTTGCAATTTGTAGCTTAGGTACCACCTCAGATTAGTCTTGTTCTATGAATTTTTCCTTGAATTGTTTTTCTTTTCTATCAAAGTAAGTTTTTGAGTCTTCAAGGAACTCTGGTTCTCAATACCAGTAGTCTCTGCCAGTGTTTGATTGCTTCTTTCTTTTCATTTTGAAAGAATTGCAGAGGTACACATGGCCTATATAAGGCCTGCATGCGTGTACACACACTCTGACCTTACACAACTCGCGTGCACACGTTGGCTATTGAACTGTCAGCAGCGTGCATGTTGAGAAAAAATTTTTTTAAGGAGAGGAAATCATCCTCTTCCTTATCAAGAGTTATACCTCTCAGGGATTGCCTTGATTTAATCTTGGTCTTTGTCATAGTAGTCAACAAATTAGGTTTGATTACAACAATAGCTTTCTTTTTCATTAAAAAGTTTTCCTCAATTTTTTTTCTTTCATAGGGTTTTTAGACAAGTGTGAGAGTTTGATTTAATCAATTTGTGTGTTATTGTTGGTAACTCTTTGTGATCTACACTTAGGCCATAAGTTTTCTTGGTCTTTACTTGTCATCATTTTTTCTTTTGTCTTTGTGAGCATTAAATAAAAAAAAGCTCTTCTATTTCTTGGTTTGGTTAAGTAGTTGTTGTCTAGCATTAATAACCAGGAAAAGTTTTTCTTTCATAAGTTATTGGTTGTTTACTTAGGACAATAAGTAGCTCGTAGTCGAGCGAAATCTTGTTTCGAGTTTGCTGCTCAAAGATCTTAGAAAAAAATTTAGTTTGAAAAGTTGATTAAAATTTTTGTCAAGAAGAAGTTATTTTGTTTCCATCTTTTTGTGTATCTTTTCTTTCGTCTTTTAAAAAAATCACTAGTTTCACTTTCATAACCTTTGACTTAAGACAAGCCATAAAAGTTAAAGATTAACCAAAATCAACTAGACTTTATGTTTGTAGGGTCCATCAACTAGTCTAGGCTAGAGCTTTTATTTAGGTTAGAGAGGAAACTCTTCAAGGCTGCAAAACATACATAAGAGTCTATGCTAGGGAGTGTTAAAAGTCCAGTATTGTAAAATTTATCTGGGACCCCCCTATAACACAGGGGCTAAACACGAGGTCATCTGTGGAAAGTTAGTGGAGATAACCCCTCCAAATCCGGACCAAGCGTAGTGGGGAACACATATAGAGGACTTGATTTTGGATTCCGTCGATTGCATTTTCCACAGAGCTTTGTGGATCTCGAATCCGTTCGAGGTCCTCATTTGTCTTCCAGAACACTTGCTTTTGATTCCCTTGATAGGTTTCAGGCTTGATACCCTACTCATTGCGGTCCACCCGACTGTCGATTGTACTCACCTGGTGATTGTTCACGTGCTGGAAACCTAGTTGCCATTATTTTAGGGATTTACACAGGTGACTGCGGGGGTAGACCGTGGTACCTAGGACATACATCTGGCCACACTTTGTAGAGTATACATGGAGGGTGATTCTGTATTCGAGTTTCACTTGCACTGGTAAGTTGCTCTAGTGTTGGTTGTTGTAACTGTTCTTCCAACTAGTTTAATAAGTTCTTGTTTTATCTCATAGGGACTTTTATAGTGTGTGTTGTTTTTGAATGAATATAAAGCCCTAGTGTGTCTTTGATCTTCTTACATAGTGGAGGATCACGAGATCCATTAGTCATGAAGGATTCTTGGCCTGCCACCGGTTACACTGGAGCCACCCCTGCCACTGCTAAGGCGAAAGCTAGACCAACAAGGGTCTTTTGAAGTGATCGGGTCATAGGAAACGATACTCGACCAACATCCAAAGGAACCAACCATTTCAGACCTTGGAGAAGAATCTCTTGGTCCATCCGAAAATCCAACCACTTATATTTCATCACCCATCATTGTGAAAATTTATCCTTACGAGTGGTAGATAGTGTCACATGCAGTAATGGAAACAAATGCTGCCACTTCTTCTAGGAATTCTCCTATTCCCACTACGGATGTCACCACAGGGGGTGTTCCACCTCCTAACCCACCGTCCCCAGTATGAGCCACCATGGTCTTGACTACCTCTACCTCGAGTAGTGGTCCTATCCTATCATTGGTGGTGGCCACTGCTCCTTTCACACAGAGTGCGGCAGACCCTCTGTTCTCATACAGGATGCCTAGCTCAGGTACAAGTCCTGTACTTTCCTACTCCACTTTACAGACTTTAGGTCTGGGGGGAAGGAGCTCTAACACTCCTCTGCAAGGACCCATGGGGGGCACTTCAGCTCCCTTTAATGCTTTTACTTATGGAGGAGGTCATATACCTCCTTCATCCCCTTCGCTCGATGGTTCCCACCAGCATTTTACCAGGTCAAACGCACACCATAGTTCATTTGGAGCAAGGAGTCAAGGAACACCTTCTCATAATATGTCAGTAGGTTTGACACTTTTTTCTTTGTTCGATACATTTTGCAACAACACTTTTTCATCAGCTTCTTTTCTCACTGGGGGAAACCCCAGTTATGGACTACCTAATCCTATGCAGGGTACTATTCCTACACAGGGGGAAAACCTAGGAACTTTATCCACATCAAGACCTTGGAATTCTTGGCAGGGATCAGTTCCCTCATCATGAATGATGATCAGGGAAAACTCTTTTCACAACCAATGTAACCATGGGCAAGGTGCAGTACCTATTCCCATGGGATCAACATGGGGCAACCCTTCCCAAAGTCCTCCAAATGTAATGCATGCCCAACCATCCACGTCCTATTTTTGGAATCAGCTAATGATGTCTCCTCAAAAGCAGAATCCATACGTTGTTCATGGCCATGGTTTTTACTAGAACCCTAGTCAGCAACCCAAATTTCTTGGCAACCTGGTGCCAATCAAACTCCAAGCCACTTTTTCCATGGTTATCACCAACAACCCAAACTACCTTTCCTAGAAACCTTGCATTTTCCAGACATAACAAGATTGTTGAACAACCCTATCTGTCATGATCCACATTGTCCCCCTATGCCGACGAAGTTGCCTTCAGATATACCAAAGTTCAAAGACAATCCTAACGAAGATCTAGGGGATCATGTGACTACTTTTCACCTTTGATGCTCATATAATTTGTTGAAATATGACTCCGTACAATTGTGATTGTTTCAATGTACTCTCATTAGGAGTGTTGCAAAATGGTACATTGAGCTCGACCACTCAAGATACGCATCCTTCAACGAATTGGCAATGACTTTCCTAAACCATTTCCAATTACCTATGAGATATGATGCTAACATAGAATTGTTGGCCAATTTCAAACAGACAAAAGAGAACCATATCTCTGATCACATCTGAGAATGGAGACGCCGGAAGAGTTTGATTAAGGTTCCAGTCTCACTAGCATTCCAGCTTGAGTGGTTCCTTAAGTCTTTGGTCCCACAATTATCCAAAGACATTGCAACGTCGGGAGTGTTTTCTAAAGAAGATGCAATCATGCGAGCTCAATAGCTTCAGCTAATTTATTCTCAGTCTAGTATACTGTATGAAATCTTGTCGGATGCACCACAATCAATACTCGATAAAACTAGATAGAGATCTAGACCACATACCGATGGTATTGTTGGTTCAGCATAAACAAATCCCACTGAACAAATGATGAAACAATTGCAACAATTTTCTATACAACATATATTGGCCAACCAGACTACTGTTCTGACTGCTCCCCCTACCCAAATGTCAGATGTACACAGTGCAAAATCAAAAAATATGAAGGCCACCTAACATCCTGATGGAAAGAAGAAACAACGTAAGAAGGGTAAAGGGGATAAGAAACCCACTCATAATGTTGGCAAAGGCGACACCGAAAAAAGGAAGTCAATTTATCCATGTAATCTATGCGCGGAAGACCACCCAACTCACCAATGCCCTCGGCTTGCAAAGGCCCAAAATTTATTGTCACAGCAACAGCCTGATGTGTTAACAAACCCATTTCAACATGGCCAAAATTTAACTCAAGCCTATATGAGTGCGGAAGGGGGTAGTCAAGGACCCCCTCCATCATTAAGCAATCCTACATCCATGAGTGTGTATATGATGAAAGGTGATGCCTATATATTGACTAGAGAACATGATTACAGTAAGCCAAGCACCTATGAGAAAGGTAAAGAAGATGAAACCCCATCTCTTCCTCTCCAGATCGAGAAGACATTGGGAAAAACCATGACACGCATCCCAAAAGGTGTGTTTATGAAATCTTCTCACAACCCAAACACAAGGGCCACCCAAAACTACTCTATGGTGGAGGATTTGTCTCAAAATCCTTGTTCAATGTCTACTTCAGAAGTCCTCCAAAGATGCCCTTCCCAGAGAAAGGCTCTGTTAGCTACTTTATGATCTGTCGAGACTTGTAATCTGGGTTCGATCATGCTTGATACAATCAACTTAAAACCTTGTCTCCCTTACCATGTAGCATTCCATATAGTAGTTCCTTACACCATCAAAACTTTTACTTGAAACATTTTTCGCACAGTGGTTGAAGAGGGTGCCTGAACATGTGTAATGTCTTTGGCGTGTTGGAAGGCAATTGGCCAGCCCTCTTTTTCTCCGTCACCTACTCTTCTTATCTCTTTTGACGATCGTTCATTCCAATCACATGGCATTATCCCCTCTTTCCCATGTAGTTAGGAGGGAAAACCATGTGTGTCGAGGTTGAAGTGGTAGATGCATCTCTCGACTACAATATCTTGTTAGGGAGGAGTTGGACCTATGCTATGCAAGCAGTAGTTGCTACAGTTTTCTGGGTCTTGTTGTTTCCACATGAGGGCCAGATCATGACCATCGATTATTTGTCTTTTTACCGTCCTGACCCTTCATTGGGGGCATCCATGGTCGCAATGATTTATAACCCTCAACCCGACATCATCAAGATAGGGGTTGGTTTGTGCCCATATTTGATGGGTACTTTCGATTACCCGCCTCCTCAAGGTGATGTTAAGTTTATATCTGACCACCATAAGGTTGAGATTTTCCATGTTTCGTCGTTTTGCATGACTTACTTCAATGATCCATGGATTCTTCCTTCCCCATCGGCCATGATGGAAGGGACAGGGAACCATGGTATGTCCATGCCCTTGTCTGTGACAGAAGTGGCATACTCTTTAGCCTAGCAAGCTTCTGTCGACCCCGATCTGACTCTCACACAAGAGTTAGATCCGATTCTAGAGCCTATTTGGGCTTAGGGTTCCCTCGCTGATACAGATTCTTTAGACTTAGTCTTTCCCTCAGACAAAGAAATCATTGAAGCAATGACTAGTCTGGACAAACCCTGGGATGATCTCCATCACATATCTTACTTCCTCCCAGAGTTAAGCAGAATTGAAGTAGGGGAATTCACTTTGACTATGACTGGATATATATCTTGTCCTATCAATCCTTTGGCTACACATTATGTTTATGTCGAAGGTAATATGGAAACCATCGTCGAAAATATACCTATAAACATCTCCAAAACCCCTTGCATCATGGAGAATGTTTTCATCGGATCTAGATGCTCCCCTGAAGAAATTCAAATCTGCACATATTTATTTAAGGAATTCTATGACATTTTTGCTTGGTATTACAAGGAAATGCTAGGCATCAATCCAATAATTGTTGAACATGAAATCACGACTTATCTTGACGCTAAGCCGCTTCGGCAGAAGCTTCATCTGGTTAATCCTAAGAAAGTAGCAACTATTAAGGTTGAAGTAGAGAAACTGCTCAAGGTAAGTTTTATCTACCCTGTCCATTTGACCCAATGGGTGTCAAACCCCATGCCGGTTGAAAAAAAAGAGGGTATGATTCACATATGTACGGACTTCCATGATTTGAACAAAGCCTGTCCAAAATATAATTTCCCCACACCATTTATTGACCATATAGTCGATGAATGTGTAGGTTGTGAGGCCTTTGATTTCATGGATGGTTTTTCGGGATATAATCAGGTACAAATCAAACCCGAAGATCAACAAAAAACAACATTCATTTGTCCATGGGGTACATTTGCGTATCGTAAGATGCCTTTTGGTCTGAAAAATGTTGGAGCTACCTTTCAGGGGGCCATGTCCTTTGCTTTCCACGATCTCAAACATATCGTCGAGGCCTACCTAGATAATTTAGCATCACGATCTTGTAAGAGAACTGATCATCCCACAAACCTCCGACTTATATTTGAGCGATGTCTCTACTTCCGAATTCACTTGAATCCCAAAAAATGTAGTATTTACGTGACGTCAAGCCATCTGCTAGGTTTCATAGTTTCAACAACAAGGATCATAGTCGATCCTCTCAAGGTTGAGGCAATAGTTCAGTTTCCTCCCCCACGCACAATCCTTCAAATTCAGAGTTTACAGGGAAAAGAAATTTTTTTGTGTCGTTTCATCGCGAACTATGCCTAGATCAAAAAGGGATTTATGCATTTACTAAAGAAAGATGTTCCTTTTCATTGGGATGAAGCCACTCAATGCTCCTTCAAAGCATTGAAATGTGCCCTCACGACTGCCCCTCTTCTTCGACCACCCAATTATAACAAAGATTTCTTATTGTACTTGGCTGCCACAGAGTCAACCATCAGCATGGTCTTAGTTCAGGACAATGATTTTCTCTTGGAATATGTGATTTATTACCTGAGTCGAGGTTGGTTGGACTGGAACTCAATTATTCTCACATTGAAAAACTTGTGTTGGTAGCAGTCCATGTTATCCAATGGTTCCATCATTGTATTTTGTTTCACAAGACCACTGTCATTGTCATTGTGAATCCATTTCAATACGTGTTGACATGAAGGGTAATCAGTAGAAAGATCAGTTGATGGATAGTTTTCCTCCAAAAATTTGACTTAGATTTCGTTTCGACGAAATCTAAAAAGTCACTGGTCTTTGCGGAAGTCATCTTGAAACTTCTAGTTGAGTCAAGTAATGTTATGCCTGAAGAGTTGCCTATTCAAGGAGACCTGTTTTTTATAGCATCTTTGAATGCCTGGTATGGAGATATACTTGTCTATCTCCATACTTTGAAGTGCCCCGCTTCTGCATCTCCTGATGAGCATCGTTGTATACTCCATTAGGCCAAGAACTATCTCATACTCGAAGATACTCTGTATCATCGAGGTGTAGATTGCATCCTTCATCGGTGCCCCACTCATGAAGAAGTGGAAATTGTGCTTAACGATTTCCATACTGGAGTATGTGGCAGTCATTTGTCTAGGTTGGAAACAACCCAAAATATTTTACGAGCCGGTTACTTCTGGTTGACACTAATCAAAGATTGTATTGCATCAATCAAGAAGTGCCACCTGTGTCAAATATTCTCACAGAAGATGAGGGCACATCCTACTCCCATGTTTCCCATCATCACTGTTGGCCCCTTCACCAAGTGGGGGATTGATTACACTACCTGCAACCCTCCTTCAACAAGGGGGCACCGTTATATCATCATAGCAGTAGACTACTTCACCAAGTGGGTCGACGATATGCCAACGTTCAAAGATTATGGGGAGATTGCTGCCCTATTTCTGTTTAACCAGATTATAGCACAGTTCGACGTACCAAGAGAGATTGTCACTGGCCATGGCAGTCACTTTCAGAACACAAATATGATCGAGTTAACATCAAATCTTGGTTTGAGGAAAGAACATTCATTGCCCTACTACCCTCAAGTGAATGGTCAGGTGGAAGATGTCAATAAATCTCTTAAGACCATCCTACAACAAATGATCAATTCAGCCAATTCAAATTGGAATTTGATGTTATACTTGACATTATGGGCCCACCGAATGTCTCTTATGACTGCAATCAATTTCTCACCTTTTCAACTCGTTTATGGGATGGAAGCAGTCTTTCCCATAAAATGTCGGATCCCATTTTTAAATTTGGCAGTACATTTATTGCCAAATACTTCACCGCTTGAAGAGTGTTTATTATATCTCGAGCAGCTCAATGAGAAGCATCGTGATGCGGCCTTAGATAATGAAGCTCACAAACAAAAAGTCTAGTGTCAGTATGATCAGTCCGTTCGTCCTTGGATTTTCTCGGAAGGTGAACTTGTCCTAGTCTATGACTAAGATAAGGACCCCCTGGGGGCAGGCAAGTTCAAACCCATGTGGTTCAGACCTTTCATCATAAAAGAGGTTCTAAAAAAGGGCACTCATCGCCTGGTAGAATTTGAGGGAAATTCTTTGGTAGAACCTAGAAATGGGCTCTACCTCAAGAAGTATTACTCATAGGTAGGTCACCTTGGGTAACGTTTTGTAACATATGTATAGTCTTTGTACTATTACTTTTTGGTTTCTTTTGGTTTTGTGGACCTGTCATTTTGATGTTATCTTTTGTCACTGTGGCAGATGTCAAGTGAATCAGAGATGTTCATTGGATTCACAGAGGGTGCTACTCGGCACACTCAGAGGCTTGCCTCCACATCTTGGGTAATTTGAACACATCAAGTCCAGTTACTATCTTCATGAGGTATATGTTTAGGAGACACCACAAACAATGTCGTCGAATAAAATGCAGTTATTGAGTTGCTTCATGACGCTTTGTCACTTGGTATTTCTCACCTCCAAGTCTATTTAGACACTCAGCTGGTTGTGTCTCAGTTAAATAGAGTCTACTGTGTTCATGATCCTACTTTACACCGACGGTTCCTTAAGGTACGCCTCTTAGAATGAAGCTTTGATTATATTACATATTTTCATGTTCCTAGGAGATTAAATCAAGTCATATATACTCTAGCTAATCAAATTTTAGATTGGCATCTCGCACACATATAAGAAAGACACACACATGCACATGTAAATACATTCTTTTTAAAAAGAAAATGTAATCCATAAGACATAAAAAATACATAAAAATCCATATATAATATCAAAAATATCAAAGTACGGGTGTGGGCACAAGCGCCTCAAAAATACGTCCAGTAATGAGTCATGGGGATTATTCCCTAAAAAATATACAAATAGTGCCCTCGTCACTTGAAAAGTCCATCCTAGCTAAGGACGGGGCTTGTTAGCCTTGTTGTAATGGTCAGTGGCATTTGCCAAATGCCGAAAAATTTGAACCCACGTCCGTGGTGCCCCCACTACATGAGGCTGCATAGATGACGACAGATCCTCGATCTCTGTCATGGGGACTATGCGAGTGAGTGAGGTAAAGTTTCACTCTACTCGTCTCAAAACTCTCTCAGCCTCACCAGCTAGAGGTCCTCCTACTACTGCTGGTCCGCCAGCTGTGGCTGGGGCAGCCTCTGGTCGAAGATGTTGCCTGTTCCTCGCATACTCCATTGGTCGCACTGGCCCCACATCTTCACATAACATACATAGATCTATCAGATACTTTTGTGTATATAAAAACAAATGATATATATAAAAAACAACATAAAAATTACATATATTTAACAAAACAAAAAAAAACGAATCAAACTTACCCATGTCTCCTCAGTGCTCTCCGGGAGGTACCGATATCTCAGGATCTATAGAGAAGTCAATCCTGTCATAGGGGTAGTCTTCTATGACCGAAATCCGTCATGCCCACCAAGAAAATAACTTGTCATCGAAGGCCTCAATGGTCCTGCCTCCCCCTTGTCATGGAAACAACACCGCGCATCTGCATAGTGCAGGGTGAGAGGCCTCGTACCCTTGTATAGTCTCTTTAGGACTGAAACTGGGCACTCTCTCAAAGAAGAAAGCAAAAAGAATCATCCCAAACCCAAATTTCCTCTGATTCGACATTCGACACTCTATTAATTGCCTCTTCATACAATCCAGTAAGGTGGTGCTCCAGTCAAATATTTGTGCATTTAAGCACTGAACTGCACAATTCATGTGTGCATTGGAAGCCTTATGCAAATACACAAACCTAGTAATCTACCCAATGAGCAACACTATCACTTTTAGTGATAAGTTTGAGATCTTTCTTATCGACACCTACGAGCTTGTTCTGTCAGTGTCGGCTTCACAATGGAGTCCAATCAACTCCGATATGTTGTGAGACCCAGAGGGAAAGGTATGAAAATTGATTGGTTCCCCTCTCCTCGAGAGGCCAGTCAGAAAGTATATATCCTCTATCATTGGAACCAGTGACTGCCCCTCTAGCATAAAGGCCTCTACGCTGGGATGCCAATAATCCACTAAGGCGTTCAATAGCCTAGGTTGTGCTCGCATGAAAGGACAATGGAAAAAATTTAACAAACCACACTACAACAATGTAGAAAGAGCATCTGGGTCCTCATCGACCAACACATCAATATCCTCATGCTCTCTTTCCCTCCAGTGAACATACATCTTGCAAATAGATAAAGTTTAGGAGGGTTAACTCTTGTTTTTATTTTATTTTTTACACTAAATGGAAGGTCCACGCGGGTTGTAGTGCTCATAGTAGCGTGCACACTCAGGCTATCATAAGGCATCCTACATGTACACTCGGGCTGTCATAATATAGCTCGCGTGGACATAGGGTTGACCTTTTAAAGGTCGACACCCCCCCAAAAAATGAACTTAAATGAACAAAGAAAGAATTAAATTGCAAGAGGGGGTAGTGAGTACTTACTTGGTCCAAGAGGATGGTCGTTTCGTCCACTGAAGCTCCCATAATCAACTCTTTTCAGAAGGGGTATTTTTGGATTTTAGTCAATTTCTCAATTAGCAATGGTGATAATGAGCTACCAGCTTCTATTTATAGACATTTTGGCCTCTTTTTGTCAATTTTTGGACCTTTTTGTCAATTTTTCTAAACTGAAAATCATTAAGTATGGTTCGAGAGTTTTCTTTGGATTGTCACGAGAAGTTTTATTTGGGTATTGGGAAACTTTTTGGAGCTTTGGGTCATTTTGAAGGTCCTTTGGTAAAAATCCATTTTTTCCAAATCGTTGCATTTAAAGATAGGATTCCACCTCCACTTTCTGCATCTTGTTGTCTTTTTGGCTTTGCCATAGGATTGATCCCACCAAGTTGCAACACAAAACCATCATTGTTGCTTTAGGAGTGTCATAATTTAGTGGTAGAGCCTACCTTAACATGGATGCCCTAGGTAGATCCTAGTTGCATTTTGGTGTCCATGTTGTCACTAACGACTATAGGCCTGGGAGTCCTTACTAGTTTTTCCTGATTATGAGCTTCAACCTCATTTGCATGATTCCTTACCACTCTTGACCTCACCCCTGGGACTCCCAAAACTTAACCAGTCTTCTTTTAAGCTCTTTTTAGATCCTCTAAATGTGAAAATATTGTCGAGCAATATTGTTGACCTTCACGCTCGCTAAACTGAAATTTGAAGTCACGTCTGTCCAGCGGTAGTTTACCCCTTTTTCAGTCTGGATGGTCAACTGTATGAACAAAGGTATACTCTAGGAACCTCGGTTCTCTAGAAGAGTATTCTCAGGTATCATTTTAATCCTTTTTTCTAGCATGAGGGACTAAATTTATGAAAAAGGATCCCCCACGGAGTCCATAGTTAAGCTCTTTTTAGACTCCCTAAAATTGAAAATATCGTCAAGTGACCTCATTCTTTCACACTCGTTAAAATGGTCCAGAAGAACATTCATGAAAGAGTCCATAGTTAAGCTTTCTTCAGACTCCTTAAAAATGAAAAAATTTCGGAGTGATCTTGTCTTTATCACACTCATTAAAATGGTTTTGAATAGGCATATAGTCGGTGCTAGTTTACCCCTTTTTCGAACCGACTAGACTATCTTCGAAAAAGGTACCCCAATACAGTTCCCTTTTGCGCTTTTTTTCAGACTCTCTAAATATGAAAAACTGTCGAGCTTACCTTCGTTGGGATCGTTAAAATTACATCGAAGGGCGTTACCATTGTGTGTCTTATTAATCATGTTTTTATACCCTCATCTTTGGCCTAACGATGGCTCCATGTTTCTCTCAACTGAACCATCTGAAGCATGCTTATACGTAAGCCCTGTAGCACTTTGCCTTTGCGTCTTGACACCTTTGGCCCAAGGAGGGATTTTTCTGAGTGTCCTTGCTCTGAACATCAGTCTTGTCCTTGCACCTAGAACTAGTATGTTTGCAACACTCGTTCCTCCTTTGTAACGTATCATTCTTTTATTATTTTTCCAAAATTATTGAAAAGGTAAAAAAAAATCAAATATACCCAAAAAGAGGAAGGGAAAAGTGTTTTATTTTTATTGGCAGCATAATGAGTCACCCTTGGACAAAGCACATCCTTTTGTTTGTTCATCAAGCTCTAGGATTTCATATGACCTTAGGAATATGTTCTCGCTACATAGAGCTGTGTCCTCCTCCATTTGGTTATTCTTCCAAACATATGGAGAGTTTGTGGTGCCTCCTGCATCATGAACTTATGTCAATACCATGCTGCCTAAGTCTCATCATTTGTTGTGCTATTGTCCAAGGGAAGCTTTTACCAAGTCTGAGTTGGCCCCTCTATAGTTTGTCTCTTGCCCTCATGCTTCGCCATCCCAAAATTCCAATCAAGTCTTTGTTTGAACTCAATGAAGCCTTCAGTCTGATCGGCAAGATCCTCTAGTCCATGTCCAATGAGCCATCGAAGACCTCTAGGTAGTGAATTTGTACACTCATATTACACTCCTACCTAAGTTTTGAAGATTTTGAAGTTGTTGCTCGAGCTTTGAAGACCCCATCTCCAGCCATCAGGCCTTATCATCTTCTACAAGATGTATACTATACATGTATATATTTTTTATTTCGAGATGTAGATCCACTGTGTATTTCTCGTGGCTACACTTTATATAGTTATATGACATGGATCTGTAGTGTATTTGATTGGAAGCCATGATTTTATTTCATCTAGAGCATGGGTATGCCCGCCTCGGTGAGACAATTATTATTTTGCAGATGGCACCTCCCAAATTCTGGTTCCTAGGCTCATTGGTTTGGTACGTTGATAAAGATTGATAATTTATTTTGGCCATCATATGCTCTTCTACCCTCACACATTAGGGGGAATCTGTTATAACCCTAATTTGCACCATACATGTTTACTTGGCATCAGGCCATCTCATATTCCTTCTTTTCCAAGCTAGTACTAAACGACTCTTCTTAAAAACACCATTTTTAAAGGCCCATGTGCCCTGCTCCACTACAGCCAGTGTGTACAGTCTAGCTAACCCACTACAACTAGCGTGTACACTCTAGCTGACCCACTACAGCCCGCGTGTACCTACAAAATCATGAAAAATGGAAAGTTGATGACGGAACACACAATTTTGGGCAAGTTAACTAAACCTTTCGACCTTGCATGGCCGGTCACTGGAATAAATACCTAGCTCCTTCTATCCTATAAAATAATGGGTATGGGTCCCATTTGAAAGGAGGAAAATCATAGTAAAGAAACTCTACCCGAATTAGCATTCCCCTTGCCTCAACCTTTTGCAACTATTGTGTGAAGAAAAGCATATACAAAAGCAGTTGGAGCACAGTTGAACAGGAGCCCAAGACTGGATTCGAGGAGTAGTGGTCGATCTCACTATTGTAAGTTATTCTTGTGATATTAATAAAATAATTACTTTTCTTGTCCCATCATATGAGGTTTCTATTGTTTGAATATTGATTATATGTTGATTAAATATCTAACCCATTAGTTCATAGATCAAATGCATGTGGAGTTATTCATTTGTCTTTTGTGAATGCAGATCATCATTGGGAGGAGAGTTGCAGTCGAGGAGAGACCAAGTGTGAAAAAGGATCGACATAAAAAATGAAAATAAGGTACGTCAACTTGATCTTTTTAACCATGTATTTGCATATGAATAATGGGGTTTAGGCATGGGATGATGGTAGAAAGTAGGAATATTTAGGTCATTTCTGAATGCATGATAAAACCCTTAGTGCTATTCTGTAGGAGGGATTTCCCACCCAAAACAATATACCAATGTGGATGCAAAGGTATAGACTATGGGGTTTGAAAGCAGAGAGGCATGCCCTCCACACTTCACATTAGTACTACTGTGGGGAAACAATACTAGGAGGAAGTACAACTACACCCTCTGTAATGTGGTTGAGTGGTAACTAACAATTACGGATGTACATATATGGATGTGGCTCAATCCAAGTCATATACATTCTAGGTACCATTCATGTACATGCTCAATCCAAGTCATATACATGCTCAATCCAGGTTGAAGAATAATATAAGAATAACATTCTCCATTGACCTTGTGTAAACCGTTCCATTTGGTGTTTGTTTCACTAAGTGTAAGGAACAATGTTGGAGAATTATAAGACGTAAGTTAGGTATGAGATATTGGTTACCTCTTTATTACCTTTTATTTTAAGTGAGAGTGCACTTGAGTGAGGGTGCACAAGATAAGAGGAAGGGTGCACTTGTTGAGAGAGGGTGTACAAGTTCAACATCAAGCACAAATCTTCAAGAGAGGCTAACACTTGCTTAGATGAAGTTCCCTACACCTTCGAAGGGAATTTAAATGATGTCTAAAGGAATTCGACATGAGAAGGTATCTACACTAACTGTAGCTCCAATATTAGAATCCACCAAGATATTTTGGGCTTTGATGTCATGAAAATACATAGATATGACACAACATATAAAAGGATCCTAAAGGTGAATCTGTTATCAAGCCGTACATGTTATATTATAGTCTAGCACATGTTATATTTTAGTTATCTACCGGGGGCCCTTACAATGGTCTTTTTCCATGGCTCTGACTATTTGGTCCCAGACCAAGAACCCCAGGAGTGCACTGGGGCCCCTAGATCTCAACTAGGATCTTTTCCATCCTCTCGGAGAATGGCTCTTGTAGTTGCTTTAAATTCAACACTGATAATGTACTTTGGGAAAAGACCTGGATGTTCTCATCTACCAGTATCTCCATGGGCATGATACTTGGCAATCATTTCAATGGCTGAGGCAAAGTTGTTACCCCTGCACTTTAGAGGATGAGAATAGTTGCAGTATTAGCAGCCTCATCATTGATCATAAGCATAGATATTATTAGGACATCCATGTCTCTAAATTATTAAAACATCTTTGTTGGCTGTCAGAATTTGTAAGTGTTGCAAAACATCTTAATGGGAGAAGATATAATCTATGTATTTATGGGGTAGCAGATTTTGGGTTAAATTTATTTAGAGTGAAAGGGCTCCCTTCTCCTGTCCAAAAAGGGGATGCTATCTATATTGATTAATATTACTATAGGTCTTGGAATTTTATACAGAATAGTGATGTATATAGATTTGTTGAGGTTTTAAGAGAGATTTTGAGTGGAAGAAAATAATATGACATGGATTTTGATCCACCCAACACTATAAAATGGGCAGTTCCCCTGATCATCCAGGCAACAACTATTCTAGATGGTATTTTGGTTTTGCAATTAAATGTAGAGCCTCTACTAAGCTAATAATGGATGATATTACAAAGCTTTCTATTATGCATGACCCAAACGAAAGACTGACCATGTCAGAAGTGGATGCATGGGTGGAGAAACTCATCAGAACTAGCTCTTACTTATGCTTTTCTATCTATAATTGTGAGCATTCTTAACAAATTAAAGATTCTTTCTAGAAAAAATATTTTCCCTCAAAGGAAAAGCCAACTAGGGTGATTTTGTCTAAAATTCAAGTTCAATAAGCATCTCATCCGCCTGAGAATCTTGTGCTTACCTGTGGCAATTATGGAGCCAATGCATGGAATCTTATAAACCCGGGGTAGGATGACCAACGTGAGACCTCTATGCCTTCTATTTGTCCCATGATCATCTTATGATGGATATGCTTTTGAAATTCGAAGTGATATTCAATGAAGTGTTTTGAACCTACTGCCCATTAATATGTAACTATACAAGGAAAGGGATGGTTGTCATATAACTTTCGTAATAGTGTGTGATCCTTGAGGCCATAGGATGCCTCAAGGAGAGACTCTAACATGAGATACAATGTTATAGGTAGTTTTCAAAGTGTATTCTTGACAATTATTGTTAATCTAATCACAACCTTTTATCCCTTAGTGGTAACCTTACGTTGGCTATAGGATTCTCAATATCTAAAGTAGTTAAATTCCTCAATGAACTAGAGTTACATATTATTTGATAAACCAATAAAATTCAAGTCACCTAAAGCTGTGCATAATAGTTTATATGATTTTTTACATATTTGTTTTTATAATAGACTAATAACTTTAGGTGACTTGAATTTTACTGCTTTGTCAATACAAATTTGCATATTTTTGCATATGTTTGAGAAAGGGTCATTTATAAATTAGTAAAAGAACATGTGTTTCCTCCTAAGAGGTCACAAGTTCAAATCCAAAGGGGGGTAGGGTATGTATACCTCCGTATACTTAAGCATTCAAATCGATGCATGAAGGGGGTCACTTGTCCCACAAACAAGGGGGTCTCATACATCGATTTGGTGTCTGGCTTGGTCATGACCTTAAAATTAGATTATCATCATCATTATAATTATAATAATAATAATAATAATTATTATTATTATTATTATTATTATTATTATTATTATTATTATTATTATTATTATGACCCCTTTTCAAACATATCATAAAATATGCAAATTTGTTGAATCCCCTCTTTATTCATCATATATTGTCATATTGTAATGTTTAAGTATGGATAAAGAGACTTTGGTAGCCAAAAGCCTTAATGGTGGAGTCCAAGTGTATTCTTTGTAAGGATTACATGCAGGTGAATATCTTCACAGAGGAAGCTGCTAGACAAGTGAAAATTGCAGAGTCAAGAAAACTGGAGGAGTCCTTGCATGCATACAATTATTGAGGTTTAGTTTTGATTCTTACACTATGTTGAAAACATTGTTATCCAGTATCCTTAATGGATTGAGGTCCAATTTGTAGTCTGTTAACCCTAGATTTGGCCCAAGCACAATAAGGGTTATTCTAAATAGAGTTCGATGCACATAACTATGTTAAGAGCTTTGGCATAGGTATGGATTTTTTCCACTTTAAAGGAGGGTGCTTGGCTTTATGTTGTTGCATTTAGTTACTCATCCTCCTTAGAGGCACTTCTACATATTTCAAGGCATTTATACATATTTGGAGAAGTACACATTTAGAGGAGAGTGCTTCTCCCTAGAAGGCCCCTTCCAAGGTAGGCGCTCTACTTATGATGTCACTTATCAACTTTTGAATAAGAGCACTCCGCCTATTTTCACATGTCCTTGGCATTTACCTCACCTACAAAGAGGGCACTCCACCTCTTTAACATTTTCTTGCTACTTTCTTGGGATGTTATTATATTTTATTCATCTTCTATTTTAGGATCCTTCTAAAGGGGAAAATATTATATGTTGTTTTTTGTATGAACCCCTCCCTTAAGGTATCAATGGGATGGAGGTCATTGTCTTTGGCATCGGTCATTTTAGTCTTGATCTATTGCTTTGTAAGGGCTTTGATCTCTCAAGATCTATTAGGAGCAGTAGTGTGTCAGTGAATTGTACCATCCCTTGTTGCATTGTGGACATGGTTTTTTCAGCCTCTTTGTAGTGTAATTAGAAGGAGTTCAATGTGATCTATTATGTTTCCATTCCCTTGCTATCCTTGGTGTTGTTTTAGCTTTTGAATAAAGCAATATTTTTGTGGTGTATTCAATTCACTGTCATTGCTATAATTTGATTAGCATCTTGGCCCTTCAACGTGGGTAAAAAGTGTCTCATGGAAGGATATATTTGTGTTTAATGACTCCATAGTACTTTGGAATCAAGGCACCAATCAATTATGATTAATTTTCAACACTTAGGGTTACCGGAAATTTGCAAATTCTATGTTTCATTGAGCAAGAAATGTACAGATCTGGATTTTGATTCGAATATTTCAGTATTACGGTTTCAAATTTGAACATTTTGGGTTTATTGTGCATATTTATAGTAGATCTGAAGTTAGATCTGAATTTTTACGTTTCAGAGTTGCAGATTTAGAGTTTTATGTGCATATTTATTGCAGATCTGAACCTTTATGAGCAAAAATTATGTTTGAAATTGCATCTTTGGTACTTTATTGGGCATATCTGAAATTGATTTGACTTTTAACAGCAAATAGATGTTTCCGAACAACATATTTAGGGTTTATAAATTCATATCTGAACTGTAATTTGGGTTTTATCCGCGGATTAGGATTTCCAGATCGCAGATTTAGAATACTATTTGTCAACTTTGTTGTGTATTTGAGGGATAATTGGGTTGTCAGAGGAAGTAAAGCATTCTTATTACCTGTCTGGGCTAATAACTAGAATATTTACAAATTTATTTACTAAATTTTGGGTCAAATAGATGATTTATATTGCAGATTTCTCATGTACACTAAAGACCTAATTGGGGACTCCCTCCTAAGACTAGCACATACCAGCCTCAAAGAAAGAAAGGGTTTGTGTATGGTGATAGTGGCACAATTCCTAATATGTTCTTCTGTAATCTTTCAAGAAAGCAATTGCCAGTCGATTTTGGGTTATAACATAATCAAAGTGGTTAGCAATGGTTATTGAACATGTCATGAAACCTTTTGGTAATCTTTTAATCAAAAAGGCCAATAAATCAATATTATGTTGAAGTAGATATCTCTGGGTGTCTAGACAACAATCTTCAGTGACCCCTCTTAGATTTGGTAACATGTTCAAGTCACAACAAGTTACAAGTTAGATTTGTTATCCTCATTTTGCATGTAGAGCCCTCAATTACAAGACCAAGCTATGTTCCATGGAAATGTATCCCAATCCGAATATGTTGTTTTTTTAGAAGTCAAGATCAATATATATGGGTATGGCATCCATAGAACCACCAACATAGACTAGTGCACCTAACCCAAGGAGATTTGAAACAGGCACTTACCATCAGAGAACTAGCCAAATTTGATACAACATTGGTGACAACCGGTTAAGCTAACCCCTTGGGATAAATCACACGCACATTAAAAACAAAGAACATAAAACAAAGACATAGAATATTCATATCTCAATATAAATTTCACTCCAAATTTCTCTCACAAACTCAAAAATGCAGATTGGTATGAAAAACTCAGATTTGTGTATTTTAGAATGTGGGAGGGACTATTTTGTAGGCAAAAGTTAGGATATTAGTGTCCCCAGTGTATTTGGATCCATGGAAATGCAGACCCTGGGTCCTCCATAGGCGGCTCCAGTAACATAGAAGTTAAGAATTGTTCAATGCATACAACAACTATCAATAATTAAAATATGATCAAAAAATAAGCTTTGGCGGGACCTATCTATGATTAAGAACTTGTTAAAGAGGACAAGGAGAGTCGTTGGAAGCAACAAGGAAAGAAGAAGAGGCAAATGAATAAAAAAATACATGAGGAATGGTTTTGAAAATATGGTTGACTTGACTTCTCAAGATAAGGGTAAGGACTAGTAAGATTCTATTTGAAATCTCCAATAGTTCAAAGTTTAGAAGAGCATTCAAATTCTCAAGGAATATCATTGTAGTAACTTGAAATAGGGAAAACTAGAGGCCCGTACTTCTTCAAGTCAAGCTCAACCTGTAGTTGGAACCCACACCTTACAGTGGAATTTTGGTTATGATAATAAATCATTGATGCTTTTGAGTCTTGACTATCACTTTTGAAGCATTATGGGACCTTCAACCAAATACCCAATGAACATGACTATCAACAAGAAGTGCATTGTAGCATGTAAAGAAGAAGAGGAAAATGAATAAAAAAATGCATAAGGAATGTTGTTGTTAGGAAAAGTAGTGTAGAATCGCCTAGCCTTTTGAAGTCTACAACAGAGGCCACACAAATCGAGGTATATTAGGGTCTACTCAAGATGACCAACACTAATGAAAGTGTGGGGGAAAAGTAAATAAGTGGCCAAAAAAGAAACCAAAAACGGAGGGATCAAAATGATATCAACTCCCTCCATATGCTTAAGAAAAAATCTGAAGAGTCAAGACTACCTTTGATGTTTCACACGAAATGATCACAATCGTTGTTCTAAATACCTCCACAATACCATGTCTAAAAATGGGTGTTACATATTATATAGTCATTACCATTAAGAATCAACCTTCAAGAAGGGAGGCTTGAGAAAATTTTGAGGTTGAGCAAATTTTGGGGTGTCCTGATAGATTTTTGACATCAACTATTTGGTGCTACATGCCAAGGTAAGGAACAAGAATAAAAATATTAGACAACTAGAAGAAACTAGGAGGAGTACCCTTCATTGAGCTCATATGTCATTCTCTACAACACCCATTGAGTAGGGAATCTTTGTAGAGGAGGAAATATGACAAAGAATTCAACATGATACAAGAAGGAAAATATCAACTAACACAATATCTACCTCGATGAAAGAGGTTGTATTGAATATATATTCATTGCACCTAGCATAATATAGGGACTTTAACTACATGGAAACATATGTGTAGACATTGAGAGTAGAGAGAAACAACTTCATAGAGGATATTACAAAGAGTAACTGCAAAAAGTTACAGGAGGGAATATTCCACTGGTAGGAGCTCCACATAAAACCACACAAAGTCAAGCTCAAAAATTATCCCACAATTTTTTTTTAGGTTGATGGATGACTTTAATAGAGTATAATGGATGAATTAAGTCTTTTGGAAAATGATTTGGACAAGGACAAGGATAGTCATTACCTTAGAGTATGTTTCTTCTATGTAGGACCAAAATAGTATGTTTTTTCTATGTGAGTCCAAATTGGGGTTAGCATGTCTAGTTATAAATATGGGGATGACCATTTATAGGCTATAGAATAGTTCAATTAGATGACTGATAAGGAAGAGGAGTTCTTCCAAACAAGTTTGTATGAAATCTCCATATCATGTGAAGTATGGACGAATAAATATATCTAGACTTGGGTTGAAAGATAGGCCTTTACCGAGCAAGGATATGATACATTATACATAGTATAGGATGAACTAGTAATGTTAGAAGCACATCACTACATTTAATAGAGGACAATTCAACACTAGTTGAGTGTAAGGTCCAGGTTTAGGAATATTGGGAATACTCAGTTGAAGCTAATCGTAAGAAATCTCAGTCAGAAAAGGAAACAAAACACAAGTACTCATAGACAACAACAAGTTAACTAATCATGAATGTAGATTTTGGGCAAAACAATTGATGTAGATAGGAGGCTATTAAGCGCTCCAAGGTCAGATAATTGTTGGAATTTCTCT